>PNEQ01078225.1:243176-263718 GCA_003012365.1 Medauroidea extradentata | reverse complement strand
TAAAAAAACCTAAATGGTATGTTACGCTACTTTCTCAGCGGTATTGCCATTGCCTAAGAGATTTAGGTACCCATCAAATTATGGAGATAGGGAGATTATTGTTAAATGTCAAAGTGCAGCTTGACTTAATATGCGAATACCAATAGTAAGAAAAATACATATTCAGTTCGAAGAAATGTATCACCTTTACAACATAGGCCGGATGTAAAATAATATGAATTGATTTGTCATACGCTGACGGCCAACGTGTGTTTACATATTAATACAGGAACAAAATACCTCACATATGAATGTTTAAAAATTATACACGCGATAAATTAACAAGCAGGCATACATTTGTATTGATAATTCTGTTTAGACTTCTATTTAATAACAAGCTATTGAAACGTGTGTAATAATTAGAATTGTTCACATAAAATTGCTGATTTAAATTTTATAATATTACTTTAGTGTAACTTTTATTAATATATTTGATTTTAGAACTTGGTTTCTAGCTCTCTCCTCTCTCTTTCTGTCTTTATAAAAAGTATTTTCGTCGACCACTTCTCTGTTTTGTTTTCCTTCTTGTGATTAAATACCAGTAACTAACTACACTTCGTAAATAAAGTTTTTTGTTATATTATGACTTACAAGTTGAAAACAAATTGTTCCTTATTAACGAAACTAAGCCCTTCCTCCTCCCTATATAATATTAAGCAGTCGTCCACGTTCCTAAGAAGGACCTTTACGTCGTTTGTTCCGCAATACCGTAAACACATCGACATAAATGGTTAGTATCACAATACATGACGTGATATCATTGGAAAAAATTCAGAGAATATCATTTATTTGTAACACTGAAAGTATTGGTCTATGTGTTATTTTGTTCAAAAAATAATTTTAGGGATACATTTAAAACTGTATTTAATGTATCCCGTTGAAATTTGAAACGTATTTACCCAGTGGATCGAAAACTAATTTTTAGTACTACAAAGTTACCTCTGCTGTGAAAGAGCTGCGTCTTGCCCCATCTATTATTTAGTAGTTATGCAACCGGTACAATAAAAAAAACCGTATTTGTGTGCGGTTAGAACCGTGGTAAGATAAGTTACTTAGTAAAATAACAAGACAAGTGTGACGGGAAATATCATAATGTTTTATAACGGGTGAATATAAAAGTTTAAGGTGACAGAGTGTGACCGGTGCGACGAAAACAAAAATCACGAATTAAGCGTACAAGGTGTAGGAAACTAGGCTTGCGCCATTGTTGCACTTATTGTGTGTTCGCATCTGAGCCCTTATCTCAAGTTCCTATAAGACAATTTGGTGCCTTAAATGTGCCCAGGGGAAGTACTTATAGGCATACATACTCTGCTAAGAAGGAATATTTTCGAGACATAAAACAAACTCTCAGACACTACTCGTAAAGACAGAAAAATTTCGCGGGTAAATGTAAGGGTAACTTCGACTTCAATAACTTGCAGTGGGAGTAAATTGAACAATTGGACCACAGAACTACCGAACGTACCCTACATACATATGAGTCAACAATAAAGAATTGGCCAGGATATACGGACCAGATCCTTAGTAATGTGGTCGTGTGGGAATTTCGGTCATCAGCCAATGAAAAAATTGTCAAGTCTATAGCGCACATAGGATTGTGGAGTCTATCCTACATGTCAGTGCACCCGCGATGTTTTCCTCTTTCTAACTACTCGTGAACAGAAACCACGAAGGAATGTAATATAATATACGAGCAAACCATTTATATCTTAAATATTCCATAGCGAGTGGCATGCTGTCTGACCTTCAAGTCTTGCACTTTGTCTTAACATAACCAGCATTTCTATTAATTAAGTAGAACTCAGTTTAATTCCTTGAAAACTACGGTAAAAATTAAATGACGGCTACTCCATATATAATTGCATGTGTGTGTATGAGCGTGAACTTTTCCTTTTATTGGCAACCTCTCTCGGTAGAGAGATGATCAGTGAGAATACTATAAGATGCCTAACTTCCAAATTTTTTTATATTTTTTATTTTTAATTATTTTATTTGGTCATTTTACGTGACTCAAACAGCACAAGGCCTTGGAAAAGGAAGACGGTGGAAAGGGGGGTAGGAATCGGCCAAGGCCTGTTGAAGAAACCATCCCAGAATTCGCCTGGAGTGACTTCGGGAAACCCTGGCAAACAGAAATCAGGATGGCCGGAGCCGGAGATCGAATCCAGATTCTTCCGAATGTGAGGCGAGTGTTTTACCTCTGTTTCACCGCGCTCGGTGGAGAGAGAATCTTATTTTCGCCGAAGACGCCCGAAGTAGGTTGATATTCCCTTCTCCCTAACAATATTGCCAGAGCGTGCAATTTAATAATGGAGAGAGATATTTCAGAATTGCTATGTTCATTATATAATATTCACTATTACGTTTAACATCCTTACGTACTAAATAAAACTATTGGTTCATTACTTGAGTAATTTTAGTTGGATGGTTTCATTTCTTTCGTATTTCGTTGTATCGTTAATTTTTTGTTTATGATTTCGGCAACCTCCGGTTATAGTATCGTTGTGTTTATCCCAGTTACGAAGGCCTGGACACAACTGTGACCACACCGGCCGATGTTCGTGTGCCGATGACGTCACTAGGCGGACGTGCACAAACATGCGGCAAGGTTGACGTTGAAGGCTCGCTCGACCGCGACATGGTCCCCAGTTCTAGAGCTACGTGCCACACGCACATCCCGCGACAAACATCGTTACCCGCTACTCGCACAGTAATTTCATACAGCCACCCTCCTCCACTCTGCCATGGCTCAGTGCTGCCAGCCCTGTTCACTTACACTTCGTCACAGACACACGCAAGGAAATACCAACTAGTAACTTAGCAACCAGAGGTTTCAAAAACATACGCTTGTTTCTGCAGGGGGGGGGGGTGTTAAAACAATTTGATTGTATTTTCAGTTTTTCAGCCGTAACATTTATTCAGATTGTACCTATTGTCAAAATGTTCTATTCGGCAAAACATAGGATGCATTCTTCGTTAACTACTTGACATAAGTAATAATGTAATATTTTTATTAATTTCTAATGCAGAATTACTGAAAGATAATTATAGGATAACTTTCAAGAATTCTCTTGTAATGATTCTGCTTGACAAACTAATGAATGATTCCAGTATTATTGATGTAAAGCAGTTTACCACGAATATTTTTACTCTTTGTTGAAGAAAAAATTTTAATAATAACATTTGAATTAATATTATGACTGAAAGACTGAGGATATAATTAATTTGTCTAACACGCCCGTTAATATGAGTCCCTAGAAAGATATCTGTAAAAATCAATAATTGCACGCTTATCCCTCTGTCTGCAAATGAAGGTTCTGAGGACATTGTTTCTTTCCAGGAAAGATAAATATATTATAGATACCAAGTTTTACTTTAGTCCTATGTCATGTCATTAAAGTGCTAAAATATTGTGAAAAAAGCCAGAAGCGCAATATTTATGGCGTAAGTGTTCAGTCCCCTGAACGCAAAGGGGTAAAATACACCCAGAGGTCTGCAGTTTAATCCTGTAGCTTTTGAAACACGCCGTAATAGGACACTGTTACACATATTATTTGCATGCAACTGGACTACAATGACCACGATCGGCTGCGATCTATAAGGGCGAATCTGACTCGTTCACTAAGGCCCGTAATTATACACGTCTTTCGAAGTACAACCAATCTTCCTCCACACTAATCTGGAGTTTTACACATTATAGACCTCTTTCAGAGAGCGGCGGATAGCCGGCGAACAACCATTCGCCACCAAGTTTCCACTTTTTGGGAGATTGCAGGTGAATGTCGGCCAGACCTCATTCGGTGAATCACCAGCTGTTCTGTAGAGACCAGTTATGAAAAATGGCGAGGAAGTTTAACGAATTCATGCGGAACATGGATGAAATTGTCAACTATTATGAATAAATAGATGACCAAAGACATGCGCCACTACCCAAAATATTTATTAGGGACATGGAAGATCCCTTTTCAACTGCAGTTCATCTCTGCGAGATACATCGCCAGCATTACATTCTGCAGTGATTTTCTTCCACATTTCCTTTTGTTGTAGTTGGACACGGAGTCAGCTTTCTTATTTGTATTTATGTTTTTGTATTTTTTATCAGGGCAAAAAAATTGCTTTTTCTTTAGGAGTGTATTGCACTGTCGAATTTTTACCTTCCATAGTCAAACTTTTCCGTGGCTTCCATCAATCACTTCGAATATCTCACGTGTGTCCCACTACAAAGTCAACAAAATTGTTTACAGACAAGGAAAACAAAATCGAAACGATTTTATTTTTTAAGTTAGGTATGTTTATAACAGTGGTCTTTGAGCACTTGAGTCTATGTTCGCTGCTAAAAATGAGGCTGTGTTGCCAAATTTTATGAAGGAGAACCATCCAACTCCCTTTCAGCCGGCGATCTCCTAGCGATCCATCGGCAGACAACTATAGTGTAGGAAGGGTGGAAGAACGCCTGCGAACTGCTGCGCGAATAAAGGCCAGGGGCTTGCCAGCAAGCCTTCGGAGGACGTTTGTAACTACGGCCCGCCTAATTGTTTCATTGTCTCTATGTGCAAGGCGATTAACTGACGTTTGTCTTCCCCATGAGAATTTCTCCAAACAGTAGATGGTAGATAAATTATTACTAAAATGTTTATTAACATATACAAAAATTTCAAAATCCGAACGTAAATAAAACAAGTAAATAAAAACACTTAAATGATACGTTAACGATAATTTTTAGAAAACATTTTAAGCAGCATTCTGGCGCGAACAACCCCTCAATATCTCTACTGGTTATATTGATAAAATGGGTTGAAGGAAACAAAATTTTGTGCTTTTTCACCCTTTTGGGTGTTGTGTTCCGAAATATTTTAATTTCACATCTTAGAAATTTGTACAAGCATCCAATAGAATCGCAAATGACGACGGTAACCCGTTCAGTCTAATCAAAATCGATCATGCATTAATAAAATTCATATGACCCCTGCACAGTACTGCGAGTTCGAGTTTCGAAAAATCTTAAAACTGTTTTGCGATAGTATCTGTAATTATCTTCCTAAAGCAAAAATTAACTGCATACCTCTCAACGGGTTCGATAGATATGGAGGATTTATCTCAAACACATTCAAGGTCTTTTCACCTCCTAAGAGAGAGAATTTAAAAAAAACACTTGAATTACGTTTTAGAATACTTTGTTGATGTCTCGTGGACGTGAAATACACGACGATAGCCTGCTGGGCTCAAGATATATAGAACATTAATTGAAAACACATTTCCCCACCTTTCACCCATTTTCACCTCCTTAGTTGGGGAATTCCGAAAATTCGTGAAATTACTTTTCAGGTATTTTAGTAAGCAGCTATCTTGAACAAAAATCACGTCGCTATGTAAAAATCAATAGAGTTGATTTATATCGATTGTGAATCGAAAACACATTTTACCCTCATTTTTACCTCTTTGGGGCCGAGTTAGGAAAATATATTTTAATGATATTTGGGATATTTACAAAAGCATCAATCTAAAGCAGAGTGCACTTAGATATCTCGATTGGTTCGATAGATACGGAGGAATAATGGAAAACATATTTCACGTATTACACCCCCTTAATTTTAGAATTTCGAAATGTGTTGGTGTCCTCTCATAGACATTTGCATACGTAACCAATTTAAGTAAATATCATGACGATAGTCAATTGTATTTCAGTGATATAGACGATTCATAAAAAACATATGTTAGCCCTTTTTACTTCTTGGGTGTCAAATTTAAAAAATGCAAAAAACTGCTATTTGAGTATTTTCGTGAGTAACTTTTTGAAGTGAATACCAATACTCTATCCCATAGGATTCGATAGATATCGATAGTTAACCGGAAACACATTTAAGGTCTTTTCACCCTCTTAAATGTTGAATTTATAAAAATCCTTAAATTGGCAAATATGCATTTTTACGTGTGTCCTATTAAAGTTATAATCGCCATGGTAGGACGTCAGGTTCGAGCTCTATCGACGTTTATTCGGAAATACATTTCACCCCTTTTCACCCCCTTAGAGGTCGAATTTCGAAAATTCCATCTTAGTGCTCGCCTACGACCTAACGGGAAGCCACACAAAAAATTTCACGGTTAGGTTCAGCATTTTGGGCTGCAGTTGGATACGTCAGTCAGTCATTTGGTCAGGGTTATCTATTATGTGTAGAGATTACGGTAGTACCAGGAAAAAGCTGATATCACATACATTAACAGATTCAATTAGTGTAGAGCTTCTCTTTTTTTTTTTAATACTATATTTTGTGTTCGAAGAGCAGACACACACTTTAGTACTCAGTTTCAGTATGGTATTTACAAAAACGTGCTGTAATATGCTTTATTCAATTTATGTTTGTTATTTATGCATGCCTAAACAACTAGATACAAACCATTCGTTAGAAACTAGAAACTCCTAATCTGAGTTCTTCTGCACGTTTTATAATCAGAAGCGAAGACGGGGTAAGGGCAATACTGACGCACGCAAGTAATATCTAATCGTTTTCGTTTTAAGCTTTGTTGCCTTTTTTTTTTTTACTTTTATCCCAATAGTATATATATATATATATATATATAATTGTTTTTGATATGCTGCCTAATTAAAAAAAAACTATGTAATTTTGGTTAGTTATGTAGACTTGAAGAGATTTTCGTTAGTTCGATAAACAAGAAAAACTATTTAAACATGTTTCCTTTCTTTAAAATTTTTGATACAGTTTAGGCCACTTTTTTTAAAAACGATTTTCAACGTACCAGTGTTTGGGATTTTATGATATTTCCTATAGTTCTGTATTAAAGAAATGACGTTAAAAATATATATAAATAGGAAGTCATGGAGTTTATTAGCGCATATTGTTTTCTTCGAACTCAACGAACCTTGGAACTTTAAAATTTGGAACAAACAATTGTATTCAAAATTTTACTGTGGGAAACTTAGGTAGTTCAGATTGAGTACCATATTTTGTGAAAAATGACAAAAAATTTAAGCTTATGTAAGTTGAGAGCCTTAGAAACAGTATTGCTTGTGTGAATTATGTTTCAAAGTCATTTTACAGGCCTCAAATAAAACGTGCTTATTTTTCGTTGAACAATTAATTAAGAATGTGTATACTGGTTTCGTAAAAAAAAAAAAAACTACTACAACGCTGTCCGGTAATCCAACAGATTGGCCTTTTATTAGAGCGGGCTAGGGTAAACAACTGAAAAATTTTAATCAGTTCTATTGTAGGCATTTATAAGTTTGCACAAAATTACCCCTTCCCCAAAAAAAGAATGTAAGACTGCAGTTTCACATCAATTTTGTGCAAACATGTTAATTTATTTTAGCAATTCTATACCATTATGTTTTGCTCGTAAAATATAGATGCAGAATTACGGCGTAAATAATAGTTAAACATATTCTCTCACAGTTTTATCTAACGCTGGACTTTCAGTTTTCTGTTTCGACTTTCAATGACCTGACAGTTTCAATTAAAATATATTACATGCAACTTATGACAATTTCTTGAAGTAAATTTTGTTGCAACAATGGAAACTTTATGTGTGTGTACGTATATACACATATACTTAATCGGGATATTTTTAAATATCGTTTTTCGTATGTAAATAAATGTTCTGCATATTTGTACAATACTATAAACATTCGCACATAGAGAAGATCTTCGTTACCCAACAGAAAAAAAAACCGCAGTTCGTGGAACTAAAGCTCCTGTTTTTAATTATCTTTAAAGGCGACTGTTTAGATGCGCGGCTGCGTTAATCCGACAAATGGGCCTGTCAGCAACACTCGTTGCACTGATAGAAGGTAATTAATTGTGACAGCAACTGTCGGGATTGGAGTTTTAAAATTTCATCTCCTTTATTAATAGCTTATTGCACGCTATTTTCAGGCTGTCAAAACCAGACTTTGGAATTAATTAATAGTTAAAAAATACCGTAGGTGGACGTACGAGGACAGAACCTGGAAAGTTACTTTCGTAAATATTGCAAGTCTTTTTTTCCGTGAAATCTTTTTAATTGTATGCACGTGTAGTTTCTGCAACGAAGGTTCGTTTTTCTAGCGAACCTGACGTCTCGTCATCTGCGAGGCCATAAGATACGGCGACACATAAGTTTACACAAGGACAGAAACTCGGAGAGGAATCGGCCATGGCCTTGTTAATGAACCGTCTCAGCAAATGTCTGTAGTGATAAATGGAAAGATTGTGATACTGAAATCTGAATGGCTGGAAGGAGGAGCTGAGTACAAGTTCTTCCAAATGCGAGTCTAATGTGTTACCTTTGCACCATATCGTCCAATAAGGCTTATTAATATTGTTTTAGTTGTTGGTGTTGGTCTTGTTGTGATGTTGCTGAAGTACTTGTATACTGATGATTCGTTATGTGTTCAGAGCCTACAAGAAACCGTCCGATAAAGGTAACAATGAACTACGCGCCTAATTTACCGTCGATCCCTTGCGCTTCACTTGCAGGTTGTTATGTAGTTGGTTGCGCTGTGGTACGCAAGTGTAGGAAATAACTGTTAGAGTCAATTATATGCGACGAAAATTCACATATGTATGTACTGTACATATGTACCGGCATATTAATATTTTTCTTATCTAAAAAAAACTGCTGCTTATATACCATTACAAGTTGGATTTAAAACATTTTCACATTTAGTTACCCATTTAATTACTTATAATAAAACGATACTACAACGACGGAAATAATAGTTTGGTGTCTGTTTCTAATTTGCTACTCTATTGTTTAAAATATTGCTAAACACGCGAAACTTCTTGGTCCTAAGAAGCTGATGTAGAAAAAAATCCGAATGATACTAATTTACTACCAACAATGAGCCGAAGGTTGGCCATTGTAGAAATTTTATTAGCGTAATAACGTCACCGAAATAAAATGCACTTTCTTTCTGTAGAACTTAATTGGTGTTCGTAAATACATTTGTACTTTATTATTACCTTAGTTATATAGCAAAACAATTATTCTTAAAACAGTTGTTTATTTTAAGATGTTGACTTTGAAAAATCAGAAGTATTATATTAAAGGTAAGCCTTCAATTTAGGCCACGCCCAATAGCTTTACAATGATTTGGAAATTTTATTTCTTTTAAAAGAAAGGTAATGTTTATATCGAAAAATCCATGAGCTGTTTTGTAAAACATGTTTATTATATTTTGTAATTTTTTTTTGTTAGCGGTAAACCTCATATTTTTTCATACTTTTGCACTCAAATATCACCAAATTTGTAATGAAAGTAAGCGAAAATAAAAAATAAAAAAATTGTTAACGAACGGTGCATTATTTTGCAAAGCGCCCTGTTATATTTTCGCAGTCTTGAATTTTCCGAAGTATTCCGTTAAGAAAGTTTTTAAATTTTTGCATCAGTAAAAATCTCAATTAATAACTTACACATTCATTAGCGACTTACGAAATTCACGCTTAATTAAGCGGTAAGCCTATGATTTCTGACATGGGAAGTATGTTTTATTATTCAAACCAATCCAGTTTCCTTCCTGACGTTATTATCCTATTGTATATTCCCATCGTAATCGCTGAAAAGACAGGATTTCACCTTCGCTTAAGAAAACCAGCTTCACCTTACGGCAGCCTTCTCACATGTCTGTTGACTGGCTAATTGCTGTAAAAGCATGTGGCTGTTACTGAAGTGCTTTAAATTTGTAAGATTTTATGTAATATGTGCAGCTGTACACGGGCTGGTTAGATAAATGTATGCTTTCTCTGCACATTAGTTACGTTAGGCACTTTTTGAAAATTGAAGGCGTCATAGTTCAGTAAAATTCTACAAGTACAGCCAAGAAATGAATAAATATTAATTAAGAAAATTGTTCTCAGTGCTGTAATATGCATTCCTTACGTGCGATGTGTCGTGACAACAAAGGTATGAAATTTATTCTTATTAAAATGCACCCCATGTAACATGCATTTTTACTTACAAAATATAAGAAAAGGGTACGTTATCTATTACATTTAGCAATATATTTTTCAAAGTATATTGTGTTATCGGTTTTCGAAAATCAACTTAAGTGTTTTAGCTGATATCGCTTAGCTACAAGGTATGCCATGTTTGTGTAACACTTCAGTATTTTGTGGGATGCAGGAGGAAACTACTTTAATTTTGTAAATGATGTAAGACAATAACAAAGTTAGCTGGTAAATTTGAAATACTGAGACGATAGCTTACTTTAATAAACACGTGGCGGTTTAAAAACAAAGATCTATTTTCAGTCGTTTCCACCATCTGCTAGTGGCGGACATAGGGACACAATATACTTATTTTTATACAGTTACTTATGCACTAACATCGAAAAAAGAAAAGGTCTGAAAGAAATGCAATTTCAGAAATTAGAAAAATGTTCCCACTGGACATGTAGCAAAAAACGTTTTAGAAGATTACAGACCTGCAGGCACGGAAGAAGAGGTTGAGGAGCGGAAATAGGGCCGAGGCGTTGAAGGTAAATGTGGAGAAGAAAAGCGGTTGAGAGGTAGAGGAAATGAATATGCGGAGCGTAAAGGTGGCTGAACAGCCCGCAGTGCTGATGAGATACTTGGTTCGCCGAGCTCACGAGACGTGGTTCTATGTCGGCCACGTTCTGCGGTCCACGGCAGATTCCACCCCTCTTCCACCGTCACCCCTTCATCTCTGTACCACCACCCCTCCTCTCCTTCCCCTGTATTTGCCAGACATGGCCGAGCGAGCTCTAATCATGGAGATGGCTCCGGAGAGGCGCATGTTTGACAAACCCTCTGAAACGTGGAGTGCCAGAAAAAAGTGTCGGGGATTGATTACAGAGTGTGGCGTACTTCGTAAGTTTAAAGTGTCTTCTGCTGCTAACTCTCAGATCTGCACAGATTAACGCAACGGGTTCCTATTTGTGCCGTTTATCAGAGTTTAATTTTTAAAACCTTCAAAAGAAGTAGATATCGCAAAGCCGTTACATACAAATGTTGGAGAATGTTTGTACTATGTAGCCTAATTTTTTTTCTTCAAAACAAACGTTTATACCATTTTGGCTATTTACCGAGTGAATTTAATTTAATTAAGTAGCTAAAATTACAAAAAACTTATGTTTTCAAATAATTAGGCTATAGTTTAAATAATATAAATAGTTTCTATGTAACGGCTTAGCAATATCTGCTCCCTTTCAGGACTTAAAAAAAAATAAAACACATTATAATAGCATAAAGAGAGACTCGTGCCCTTAAGTAATTTGCGTCGCCTTCTAAACCAAACTCGGTTGTTTTTCTTTTGAGAATTTTTTCCTATCTGCACATTAAATAAGAAAACTTTAAAATAATTTACGTTGTGTGTATGATAATTTTCGGAACAAAGAATCATTAATTGAATATTTTACTGTAGATACGTGAGTTTAATTGGGTATAGTTTGAATACAACAATTGAGCTCTAACGTGAGTATCAAGGGCCACAACAATAAACTGAAATGTGTCGAAATTTCGTTCAGTTTTGTTCGACCGCTCTCTCCTGAAACGAAATTTCTGTCGAATGATTGTATTCAGTTAGTTGTAGCTTAAATGCTCTGCTAGATTTTTAACATAAACAAGTCATTTGAGACGTTTGCATATTATGTGTAATGTATTTTACAAAGTACATTTTTGAAGGTATTGTTACTAAAATTCACCGTTACCACTCCGATTCCTTATCAAATATGGAAGAATATTTAGATGATACCTTAGTTGCATTGAAGACAAAACTATTAATACAACGATTAAATCTAAGGAATTTATTTTTGAGGAAGGTACGAACATAGACGTTTTTCGTAAATTAGTTAACCATAACATTTTATAGTGCGATACGTTTAGGGCTAAATTTTATTTAACACATATTTATGCATTTTTAACACTCCTTGTGAGTTTTCCAGAAAACTAAAAAATTATTTTTAGACAGCGATGTGTGGTAAAAGTACCGACTGGGTTTGAAAGGCACGTGTATAGCAATGTGGGTTGAATTAAAAATATCATGAGAATTTATTGGTTTGTGGACGTACGCCATTGCTCATGTTTTTGCTGATCAAACCTGTGTTGGATGACGAAACGTTGCATTTGATTCGTTGGTTTTACTTGTGTTGTCTATTGTCTTGTGTTTGTTGTCCACTGTTCATGTTTTTGTCTTTTTCCATCTTTTTTTCATATTAGGAATCTGGTTCTACAAATGTGTCTGTCTTCTGTATATGGGTGCTGTCACGATATTCGACTGAATTCTATCTCCAGAATTCTTTGTTGTCTATAGTAAAAAAAACTGACAAATCCTTTGGGATTGCTTATATTCTATTTTTTGTGGGGGTGTATATATATATATATATATATATATATATATATATATATATATATATATTTAGTTTTTTCGTTATTCGTCATTCAACACAGGTTTGATCAGCAAAAACATTAGCAATGGCGTACGTCCACAAACCAATAAATTCTCATTGAAAACTCCCATTGCAACAAACATTTAAAAATCTCCTTAAAAATATCAGTTATGCTTTCCACAAATAAACATAATGGTCCGGTAAGAAACATATAATAGTAGTACATCATCTGGACTCGTTTGAGTTTGAGTACAAAGTCGACGGTGTTTCGAGTTATTCCTGACCTCCTCGTTTAGATGATACTGCATTACGAATGCATATCAGCTGTTTACTAAGCACCCCGATGCACACAAAGTTTACCAAAGACTGCTCCTTGCTTCCAAAAATTACAAATATTTGTTTTCAGTTTATTTTTTCTCTAAGTAGATTTTTAATTGATTTTCAGACTTTAGCCAACGTCAAAGGGTTAAAAAATTTACACATAATTAAAAATACACATGAAAACATTTGATTATTTCTACAATTACGTATGTTGAGGATAAATAACGGAAGGCATCAAAAAGGGATGTTTCTCTTTACAGAAAAATACATCGGCTACAGTAAATATAACAATTATACATATTTTACTACTTCCTTAATATACAGTCAGCAATATTCAGATCAATGAAAATTTAAACATAGTTGGTAATTAAACAGTATCCCGTGATAACTGTAGCTACATTCGCTGTCTTACTCTTCTACTAAATGTTCGAAAAAATCTCACCCTGAAATAAATTTTAACTCCTGTAATACAAGTAATAAAAACGTATAAAATCAGTACTTGTCCTCTTCTCTTATTAAATGCTGGTTTTGACCTTTAAATTCACAAGTACACACACAAACACACACACACAAATATATATATATATATATATATATATATATATATATATATATATATATATATATATATATATATACATATATATATATATATATATACATACATATATACACACATATGTGTGTGTGTGAAATATGTAACCAAAATTTACCAGTGGATTGCTGAACATGAAAAGATGACATTTTACATCTGACACCCGTGGCCCGTATAAAAAATTAAAGGCTAAAGAAGCCCATATGCTCTAAGTCTAAAAGGCATAATTGTGGGACATTATAATAAGTACTTGTGTTAGGGGAATGAGATATGGTGTACAGATTAACTATACCACAGTCTGGAATTAAATAAAGGTATGTGTTCTATACGCACATATTCCATTAGGAATGAAAATATGCGCCCTATTGTTGCATTAAATGTGTTGATGGTATCAAAAAGTGTTATGTTATGTAATAACGTAAAGCAGCGTACCATAAAAGTGGTACATTAATATCATAATGTAAAGCGGTGTGACGTAATCTGTCAATAAAGCATTCTTGCTGCAAGTCTTCCAGGGCTCGCCATTTACGTGTAAAATGCACCCATTGGTGAACAATAGCCTGGTGGCTAGGCAACACTTGCTACACCCTGGGGTGTACTATCGTTACTGTAACATAATGTCCCATGCTAAACATTTTTTTGGCACTGAAAAAGTGGCAGTATAATATTGGACGTAACTACGGAAGATGCTCCACTGAACTTAAGTCGCTTTTAGTGTCACATTATGAAGCAATCGAGCAGAAGCAATGAAATTAAATAACGTTTCAGTAAAATTGCCGTGCTGTGGCTGTTGTGCTGACAAACCACATGTTAGGAGATAGTGTGTGTGTGTATGTGTGTGTGTGAATTAGTCTTTAAGTCTTTATTTTGTGCGATACAAAAAGTACTGAGGAATTAAATTATTGTTCAATTAGCATATTTTTGTTTTAATTGTAAGATTTAATTTGTCAAAATCTGTTCACAGATTTTGTACGTGTGGTACGAAGCATGGACACAGATGACTAATTTACGCAGCAACCAAATAGATTTTGCAACTGTTGCAATCAGTCATTGAAATCTAATTACACCTAGACGTGTTCAAAATGTCCACCATCAGAATCATTGCAGTAGGTGCAGCCGCGCAGTAAAGACTGGCGTATCTTTACAAAGAAACAAGTCGTGTCTCGCATCTTATCGCAAGCAAACATCGCCCTCGCTAACAAGTCATCCTTTTTGAATTCAATGAGTAGATACCTGAAAAATTCGCGTTTTCTTTTGACTCTAAGCTATTATTCCAGTAACTGTAAGTTCGTGCCACTTTTGAAATTCGCCCGTGACTTATTTGACACTTGCTGTATGTCGCTTAGCCAATAGCACAGAAGCAACTAAATGCAGGCCCATATCACTGCGTCATCGAGCAGCCAGTGAGCAGATAATGTCTGCTTGAATACACATATGTTCTTGGAGGCTAGCCTACACGTCAGTGACCCGCGAATTTTTCCTGTCTCTATCAATGAGTGTTTAGTTTACCAACTCCTTCACAAATCCTCAGAGATAAAAGTCTAATGGGGTTAAAATGTTGAGCGAGGTAGCCATGAAACAGGTCCGCCCATCCTACCCAGTGATCGGGATATGCTTTGTTGACGTGGTCACGGAGCAATCTCGTGAAAGTGGTGGAGCGCCATTATGTTGTAGCTGCATTCACTGAATCACGGCGAGCGGAACTTTTTGTAGTAAGTCTGGCAATGTGGACCTCAGAAAATACCAATACTGAAAGACTGTCAAAGGGGTCGGTGGCAAGTATGGCCCAATAACATTGTTGCCAAGTATTCCAGTCAAATGTTAGAATTTAGGTGCTGATAGCATTTTATTGTTGCTGTATGTGGGTTACAACCATCACACACATGGATATTTAAACAATTAAAAATAACCTATGTTAATAAATATGGCTTCGGTGCGGTATACAGCAATTTTCGTGTTTTTATTTATACCAGATATTTTTTCTCTTATTTAATACACAAAGTGTGACTAAATTTTGATCTCATGAAATTTTTTCATCTCTCAAAGTTTTCGCGTAATGGTTTGCTACAGTAAAATTTTGCTTGTTTCCGTTTTAAGGACTACAATTAAACTAACTGATACATCAAACTGAAAATTTTCACAGTGAATAAACACGTCGCAGGCTACAATTTCAAGTACATAAAAATAAAAAAGTTTTGCATAAAAAATGCTGAAATTCAAATAAAAATTAAAAAAATTAATAATACAAAAATATTTTATTTAGTGGTTTAACATAGCTGAACTTGTTGCCTACAACATCATTATTCACTGTGATTTTTTTTAGTTTGGTGTGTGAGTTGGTTTTAGTGTCGTCCATAAAACGGAAACATGAAAATTTTGGCTTTAACGAGCCAATACGCGAAAATTATGAGAGATAAAAAAATTTATAAGAACAAAATTTGTCACATTTTGTGTCTACAACAAGAAATAATAACTAGTATAAAAATAAAAACATGGCTATGAAAATTGCTGTAGACCCTATACCGCGCCCTTAAGATAACAATACCAGGATAATATAGAAGCATTTCATACTAATGCAGTAACCACTGTCAATCTCCACACAAAGTATATAGTCCGCTGGCTGCAATGCTAGCATCTTCCTAAAACTATACGGTGGAAGAAGCTGTTCACGTAGTACACGCCATACTGCTGAATTTGAAGCACCCAATGAACTTGCGATAGCACGATTGCTGGTAGAAGAGTCCTGCTCGACACTCTACCGACCGTGGTCTAGTTCAGTTGTATACCAAAGTTTATTCTTCCAACATAAATAATTTTATAATATCTTACGAAGTATTATTTTCCGACAGATACTCGATTTGAAAAGTTCCGGTCTCGACTGTTTACGATAAGTGTTTCATTATTTTTTTTTTGCTCCACACAAAATCAATAGACAACATGATATATATTTTGTTTTACTGACCATGTAATAAATTTGTGCTTCGACAAAAAAAAGTATCATTTCAGGAACATGGATATTTAATTTACTGTATACAATCTTTATTTGTTTGCTCTATGGGGAATTTTGTTTAATTAACTTAACTAATCCTTCCTCTGCGTGCAAAGGAAATAAAAATGATGTAGAATGTTTTAACCCATCCACACATCACTAGGGATCTAGGTAGTTATATATAGAAAACCTTTACAGAACTGGCGTTTCATAGACGTCATCATGTTTTAAAACATACAAATTTTAGCTACAGATACTAAACAGTCTAACAGTGAATTGTGAACCTATTCTGTGCCGCAGAACATAACACGGACTATTTGATAAATAATAAAATGTTTAAAGCTGTTTTTAAGAGCAAGAAAGAAAACTACTATATGCTACTGTTATTATGCTGCGTATTTACTGATAGATATTGATTTCAAGCGTAATGGTTTGGTAATCTTAGATAGTTGTACACGGCATTTAGCATTAAGAAAGTAAAATCAGCTGGAAACAGCCTTGTTAAAATACTAATATAATGTAGAAAGTGTCATTTATATGGAGTATACCTTTTTGAATCTCTCAAGCTGGTTCTTCCACAAACACAGTATGCAGAATTATTTTTAAATTGTTCATTGTTAAACCCGGGGAGATTTTTTTTTTCGTTTTACTCTACGAAACAGTGTACAATTGTTACAAGGATTTACATGATTTAGGCTAAATAATCAATTTCGAAAAATTATAGATGTACTCACGATACATTGCACACGAAAATGTGTACGATATATTTGAATAACAAATTTTTAATTATTTAAATACATTAACGTAGAAGAAGTTGACAGATATATTTTGTAACAAACAATATTTAGTGTCCAATACAACAATATCAGTTTGGTTTATTGCCTGTTATGAAATCACTAGATTACCTAACATATTTCCAACTTATGTATCCACTTAAATCCGTGCACTTTGATTTGCTTTAAGTCAGTTACAGACACAAGTAATTAATCACAAAGTTACCGAGCTTAGAACTACGTTCATGGGCTACTAGCGAAATGTACAGTTGGCTCATTAATCAAACTGTTCTCACACGCATTATACCAAGATGATTGCCTCATTTTTCTTGCCTCTACCACTAGGAAATTCACGCCCTCTAAATCTACCCAGAAGGCAACACTATTTACGAACTCCCATGAGCGTTCCTAAGAACCGAGAGAAAAAAATCCCTGAATATAATGTAGAATAATGTACATATTTTTCTTCCTTAACCAGTCCCAAGCTGGTCTCTTTCCACCCAGGTAAAATTGTTTTACCAAAGAGAACGGAAGCAGTATTCATAAAATTTTCACTTGGTAATTTTGGCAAAAGGAGAAACATAAGTCATCGCAGATTTTCTTTTGTA
This sequence comes from Medauroidea extradentata, assembly GCA_003012365.1. Taxonomy (NCBI): domain Eukaryota; kingdom Metazoa; phylum Arthropoda; class Insecta; order Phasmatodea; family Phasmatidae; genus Medauroidea; species Medauroidea extradentata. The sequence goes on along the minus strand of PNEQ01078225.1, from coordinate 246,047 downwards.
AAGAAGAAAAATCTTCTTACTCTTTTTCTTTTCAACCTTAAAAAGCGCTGTATAGGCCGAGTGTGCAGACAGAGGAGGAGAAAGTCCAAATGAAATCAAAGAAAAAAAGCCTAATGGCCTATGTTATAAAACATTCTAAGAAGCGTAGGAACCTGAGATAGTTAAGGAGCCACAAATAAATCTAACCGAAATGGATATAGCTTTTCTTGTATCTTAACGCTGGCCTGAACACATACGTTTGATAATTAATTGGCATAATCGTCTATTGAAGTTAATAACAATATGGTATTTGAAATAATTTTGTAAGCAGATTTTATATTTGTTAACAATAAAACATAATTAACACCAGTTACTAGAGAAAAAAAAGTTTAGACTTGAAAAATTTTGTCAAATTACTAAGCATACCTTACTCATATAAATAACTTTTCATTACTCAAACTGTAAGATTCTGTCGACATTTTATACTCCTTGTGTCACCAATCAGGGTGATAGTTTACTTTATATTTATGTAAATCGGAGCTCAGCCCAACTTTTATAAACTGACAATATTCACAGAAAAATTACTTTTCTGAAAATTATTGTATTTAAGGGCACGGGCCCGAGTTTCTTAGCATTTAATGACAATTATTTTTTTAAACATAAATTGGAGCCGATATCGTAAAATCGCTTCGTAACTTTGTTATGACTGATTTAAACTGCATACTATAATTTTATCGAGTCAGAAGACTGTAAAATAGTTGTTATTTAGTTAACTAACGAAATTTCCTTTTAATTGATAAATTAGATATACTCATCATACAGTTTGTCTCGAAAAATTATATTGCATAATAAAACCAATTTGCAACAAAGTTACGAAGCAGTTTTACGATCTCGACTCTCGTATGGAAGTTAAAAAATAATTCTCTCGAAAACCAAGAAACTCGGGTCCAAGCCCTTAATGCTGTTGCTTATCTTGCGGTTTACCCATGTCTGAAGACCAGAAGCCAAGGGACGATACGGGCGACAGTGACACATATCTCAAGTTGCACATCGTCACCACACGCACTACACCGAAATGGCGTGTGCAAGCTTACCGCCCTACTGTTATTTTGTATATGTCTTCAGGTGGTGACATTGTCATTTTATAAGAAACAACTGTGCACAGTACAAAAGTCTGAATTTTTGCAAACAAAATTTGGAAACCATTAAAAATTTTATTTTTGTACATTAACAAAAACGTTGGAAAACATCGTAAGAATTGGTAAGAAATATACATATATGTATGTACATTTACAAATATGTTATGTTATATACAATAACTGTACCTTTACAGATGAATTCTTGTACATTTTACAACAATCATTTGAAGAGACATTTTTTTTCCGACAACCAGTTTCCTAGATATCTTATGTAAAATTACAAAATTTTTAGAAAAATGTTTCAGGCCATTGAATATTATTTACTTTCACATCAAAAGCACTGTTCATAAATACATATCATACTAATCTCAACAGTTACTTATAAAATTTAGACTGGTTTAATAACCTGTGACATTCTTGTTGTATTGCGTGAAAATATTAACGTTTTAACAGTAGTTTATAAGATTTTTCTTACAAAAGTACAAACTTTTTACTATGTTTGCTAAAGCTTAACGCATGTATTTGCAACAATAGTAATTTTTCATCAAGAAATTAGGATCTTGGGATATAGTAATGTCACAAATCTGTCTTTGACAAAGTTGAGGAATACAATCTAGTACCTGTAACATTCATGCTATTTTCGGAGTTCCAATCTGACATAATATACAATGTGTTTTCTCGACATTTGCAAAAACACTGAAAAGGAAATAAAGTTTAAGGTAGGCGACAGCTTTAACAGAAATCAATATACAAACCGATTGTTATTTAATTTGCTGAATACAAATATGATAAAATTGGAATACTTTACTTATTTTATGCTCCTGAAATTTTAGACGTTGCAGAGTATTGTTGCCTTTTCAGCGAAAACTTATGTTTTTTTTCTCAACCGTCATGAAAATGGCAGATTGTTCCACACATTATGTGCCCACAGGGTTTTTAGCTAAAATCACTTTTCGAAATCAACACGGTTGTATAATATGTAGCAACTCACGTAAGTAGTCTCATTTTCTTGTTATATGTTTCCCGTTATGAAGAATGAAGATCAACCGTTCTAGAGAATTAGTGAAGCTTCAGTTTATACTCTGCTGTGCTAATATTTTGATTAATTGTCTGAAACATTAAATTATCGAGAAAATACTGACAAATCCAATAAAGGAGATAACCAAACGACTTAATCTTACATTACTCCAATTTTATTTAAAATGTTAAGTGAAACGTCGTGACAAAATAACGAATTCATAAATGACTGCCGAAAAACCGATCAGTAATACACGATACAATAGTTTTTTTTCAATTATTGGTAATGATGTTACACCTTTGTCGTAAAAATTTTTGTCTAAATAATATTTCTCGTAAATTGCAAAAAAAAAGACATACGGTACGTGTTATCCGATATTTATCTAATAAGGTTTTCCGTGGCGTTTTAGAGTACGAAGGTTATTAAAATTTTAAGGAATTAAACTACACTTATCAAGAAATTTGTGCAGTATCAGCTGTTGTTTCTTAAACGGGTGTGGTAGATTTATAAGCGCTGAGTTCAACAATTGAGATCTACACTTTTCGAAAGTCAATGTACAAAAACCACAAAACAACAATCCTTGAATTATTTTTTCTTACTTTATTAGCAAACGTTTACCCGGAATGATGCATTTGTTAGGCGTGATCTCTTGCGCTGTAATTAAATATATGAGATTATGGAGTCAAGATTGTTCTTCAGATACATATTACTAAAAAAAAAAAAAAAAAATAAAAA
>PNEQ01078225.1:150103-243076 GCA_003012365.1 Medauroidea extradentata | reverse complement strand
TGGAGAGAGAGAGAGAGAGAGAGAGAGAGAGAAAGAGAGAGAGAGAGAGATTTTGGTCTGCGTTCAACGTCGAGGTCATTAGCGCTGGTGAGGGGTGACATGAGGTGAGTATGGAGCAGCACCGGAGTGAATAGGCGGGGGAAACGGGAGACTCCTGAGAAAACCCACCGACCAGCGGCATCATCCGGCACGACTCCCACACGCAAAAATCCGGGGCCCGACCCCGCCGGGAACCGAATCCGGATCGCCTTTGTGGGAGGCAAAAGGTCTGACCGTTCGACCACCGCTGCCCCAAGTGTGAATGGAAAAACTAAAATATTTTACTTCGCAAGGTGGCATGTAGAACAGGAACTATAGTTACCTAAATGTAGTTAAATGTTTAGAAAAGTTATTTGGTAGCTGAGTGTGCATTCAGGAGGTATTTGTGAGGTTTCAGATGTTAACGCCCGCTACACAGCACGTGTTCCATGTCCCAGCATTGCCTAATGATTTTTGAGCTACTTGTATTACATTTGCTACTGGTCAGTTTTACCCACGGTAATTAAATAATTCTAAACGAAATTTCACATTTTTGGGACAAAAAATTTAATAGTTATTTACGAATCCATGCATGAACATTATTTTTAACTAGCTGTCCCTTTGCGGCTTCGCCCGCGTGTACTATAGAAAAGAGTAACTAAGTTTTAGTTACGTGTTAATTGATGGTGATACTATATTCTATATTATACTATATTCACTGTTTATCTTTAAAACATCAAATACAAACAGATTTGTCCAGTCCACTGCGCTAAGCGTACTTTAATTGCAGAATTTCTTTTTTTTTTTTAATTCATCTTTATTTTTCTATAAAACAGCTGCCTGGCTGCGGCTTCCACCGCAAAACAGCTGCCCGGCATTTAACAGCCATTACTATTGCGGTTGTCAGCGAGTGTTGAGTGTTTTCCTCGCTTTTTTTCCCCGCGGTCGTAAATTAAATAAAAACAGTCCTTGATGCGGATTATATATCATGCTAAAATTTCAGCTCGATCGGTGCAGAACTTTTTGAGTTTTTGAAGCGTAAACAAACCAACATATAATTTATACACACACATATATATATATATATATATATATATATATATATATATATATATATATTTGATACCTTGTAGTTGTAGTTATTACATGTATTTGTCATTAATTTATGTGAAGAAACGACTTATACTAATTTTAACACTGCGTAAAAATATGTGCAACAGGACCTTGGCCAAAAAATATTAATTTATTTTTATCAACGTGTAAAATAAAGTGAGTAAATAAATTAAATTTCCAATATTAAAAATTTTAAAGATACGATAAAGTAAAACGCATTCGTCGTGATCATACGTGAATCCACATTTGAAAGAAATTATTAGCTAAGAATAACTAAAATAGAAGAAAATTGTTAACGAATTACAACATTTTTAATACATCGAAATATTACGTTTGAATTGTTTAAAAAATGACGATTTTCGTACAAGAAATTTTAAAATCATAAGATTATACTCCTACAAAGAACATTTTCCATATAAATGTAAAAAAAGGACGACACTTCAAAACAATGAAGTAAATTTATTTTCAAGTTTGTTCCCCTATGTGGAAAATACATTAAAATATTTTTTTCTAATATTCTCTCAAAAAAGAGAAACATCGGTTTCTTACAATAAATTAATAAATAATTCTCTTACATTCTGTGAAGATAAGAACATTAGGAAATTTCACGTAGGGAATGGGAAAATCACATATTGTTATTAAAGGAAAGACGTTTATATTGCAAAGTACTTTGTCACCTTTTGTATTAGATTTGTAAATGCTTACATTAGTGAGAAAGATCGATGAATGAAAATAAAACAAAAAACCTCGAAAACAATTAAATGTTATAGTAGAATTTTTTTAATAAGTGATATTTGCTTTCGTAAACTAAAATGAATAATCGAAAGCTTACTAATTTTTTTAGCAATTTTCAAAGTTTATTTAATTATTTATGGTATTATTTTTAAAATGTGTACATTATGCTATTGTTTAACAAAAGACTTCACTGGCATTATAAGCGTTAATTTAATATTGTTCTACCTATACTTATAAAAATAAAAATAATGAATTTGTAATATAAATCTCATTCCATGTTTGACACATTAGCAAAGAAATTTAATTGATAGAGTATAGTTATACCATTTCCTCCAACGATAAAAATAACCATAAATGGCTCAAACACGACAATAATTATTGATATTTTTAAGTAATCTAGCAGAGGTTTTCATAATTTAGAATACATTGCAAGAACTATTAAACTCACTTTACTCAGCGAGAGCTTTTCGTTCCACCAGGAATTCGCGATAAGTACTGGTTCATGTATTTGTCTGCATTTCCAGTATTCTTGTTTTCCGTCTCTTCTTTGGAATTTCTTCGACCTCTTGCTTGTAGATTTCCGTGCTCTTATCCTTGTCCCAGTTTTCAGCAGTCTCATTTATTTCCGCTTCTTAGGAGTTTCTGAAGATAAGCTTGAATTTTTCATTTAATTTTACCTTCTTCCTGCGAACAATTCAAGATCTGACTACAAATGAAGATTTACAAACTTTATGTGAATCTGATGAATAGTTCTTTTACTCACGACTTTCTGTTTCTTCAGAAACAAGCATGTTAATATCGCGAATAAGAATATGTGATTGCTGCAGAAAGAGCGATTGCCATTTTCTTTCAATGATTTTCTTAGCGCAAAGAGGTAAAACTATAATTCGTATATAACTCAAAAAAACAATATATAATTTTAACAGTTTTACAAATAATTTCCATATATTTTTTTAGTTGATGTGATTTATTGACAATTCATATTTCGTATCTGGTTCTGATTTCAAAATTTTGTCGATGGCGTTCAAAAGAAAATTATTTTCATCTGTTTTACGCGTTAATGTAATTGTAATAATCTTATCATGTTTATGTCTAAGTGTGACTGTTCTGTCATAAAGGTCTGGAATAATTCCGTGTTTTAATATGAAGTCGCACCCTATGATGGCGTCAGATCGTAAATTTTCTGTTACTATAAAATCATTGGTACAACCGTGACCTTCTATTTGGAAAGTTAGAGTGACATAGTGTTTGGGTGATGGGAGTTTTTCTGTGGCTGCCGTGAGTTTGATGTCTTGATTAATTAACTTAAACTTTTGTGGATCTACTATTGTTTCTGCTATGCATGCATTGCTACATTCTGTATCTAGAAGGACTATCAATTATCTTTTCCTGTGTGTATAACCATTTCCGGGGTCTCCATAATATCTGAAGTAATAGACATAATTTTCATCTCTTTGCTGTTAATTTGAGTGTGTGTTTTGTGGGCATTGTTTTCTTCTGATATCACTTTTCATATAAATACATTTCTTTCGACTGTTTTAGTTAAACCTCCTTCAATACGTTTCCTTTGTGATTTTTGTATTTTTCCTGAAATACCTACTCCATGTGTTTTCTTAAATCTTCTCAACCTGTCGCTTATGTTTGTTTTCCACTGTATGTTTTCATTTGGGAAGAGTTTGCAATTAGCTGCGAAATGTCCGCCATACATGCATAATGCACATGTGTTGGCAAACTGTGGTTTTGGGCCGAACCTTGTGTGTTCTGACTTGTTTACTGTAGGTACTTTGTTCCCCGGATGTGTAGTAATGTTTATTTTTTTCGCCTATCTCCAATTTTCTTCTACTGTTTTCTTTAGATTTTTTCTTACTTCAATTTTTCCATGATTTTCCTTGTTTTGTTTAAAAATGTGACTTGTGACGCTATTGTTATTTTTGCTTGATGTTCTAATGTGTGTACTACTGGACTGTGGAATTGTTATCTTGTCTTCTGGGCTTTTTCTGCCTGTGGATGTGAGTACTGTTGTTTGATTTGTAGGAGTAGAACAGAATAACAACTTTTATCCGACCTAATATTTTTGGTAGCCATTTGTGCATATGTAGGATTTGTTGGTGTTGGTTTTTGATGTGATCCTTCCTTCAAATACTGCGTAGGGCAGGGTGTGCGGGAGGATTTTACACCCTGTGACACAAGTTTTTTTTGTTTGTCATGGCGATGGTTGTCCTGTCGTTTTGGTTGCACGTAATATATTGGTTGAAATGGATTTACTGTGAATGGTACTGCTGTGTTTGTGAAAGGAAATGGAGGCACAGTAATGAGTGTTGGTGTGTATGCGGGTATCCAGTGTTGTGGCAATTGTATGTAGTGTGGATGTCTGACTTGTGGGTAACTAGGCTTTTGTTTGCTATGAAAGTTTTCTTGAAAGTTATGTTTTTCTGCTTGTTTTCTTTTGTTTCTTGTTCCTCTTTTTCGACGGTTTCGTCCTTTTTCCCACCCTGTAATTTAATACTTAATTTGGAGATCTTTTGTTTTTGTTTCCTCTCGTTCTGCTTTTTCTGCTGAGTTCCTATTCTGTTTTTGTAATTTGTGAATATTTTGTTTTTACCTGGGTGTTGTCTCTTAAATTTGCTTTGTTATTTCTCATGTCTGCCAGTGACTTGTTTTCATTAGACCTAATTTGTCTACTATGATGGGTAAGAGTGAATTCTACTGTATGTGCATGGTCACTTCCTCCCCTAAATGTATCTATGCCTTCTGTGCTAGGTACAAAATCTCTTGAATGTAAATTTCTGCCGGTTCTTCAACTTCCGGTCTCCTACTATATAACTGCCATTTATTTTTCAATTTATTTTCTCTTTTTGGGGCAAAAATGTCTGTCGTGTGTGCCTGTATATTATCCCATGTTAAGTTTTGAGCTTCTGTTAATGTGCTTATGTTCTGGTTAGTGTGTTTTGCGGCTCCTTCTAAGTGAATCTCTAATCTTTAAATTTTTTGCTTTACTGACCACTCATTAATTTCACTACTTTTGTTAAAATTGTCTAAAAAATTCTTTATATCCTCGCCTTGTTTGCCACAGAATGTTGCTATATGTAGGACTGTTGTACAACTATTTGCTAGGGTGGTTTTTCGTATGCCGTTTCCTGTTTTGTTAATAGTTGGTGGTCTGTTTCCAAGTTTAAATATTTTCTCCTGGATTGTTGTGATCAGTTAGACTGAATTATAAAGTGTTTTGATGTGTGTGTGTTTGCAAATAAAATAGGTGTTTCGCGCGCGGGTGTGTCCTGTAATTGTTGTAGATAACTTCTAGTGTTCAGTCTGTTTACTTGCGGTGTGTCTGTGTTTTTGTAACTGCCTTGGTTGTTTTGTGGAAAAATAAAATTTTTCTCGGGGTGTGATGTGTGTAGGTCTTGGGTTGACTGTTAAAAGATCTGTAAAAGTTTTAAATTTCTGGCATTTTGTGTTAACTTCCGTAAGTTGTCATCCTATTTGTGTGAATGTGTTGGTTCTTTATGAAAAGTTTGACTGGTGCATTAGGAGTTATAGTTAACTGGAAATACAGAATACTACTAAATCTTATATTACTATCTACATCTACATAGGCCTTTGGGATTGAGAGCGGATGCAGAGTGGTTATAAAATAGTCATGTAAGTACACGAAGTGGGTGGTGGGTGGGGTGAGTGGTGGGTAGAGGTGTGTAGTAGGTAGGAGTGAGCAGTTGGTAGCGGTGAACCTTGCTTGGGCAGCGGAAGGTTAGGGTTTCGGATCTCGTCTCCACCAGTGTTCAAAATGTAATGTTTACGATCTCTCGCTTATGGCTCAAGAACTAAGGAAAATATAATTAGACAGGGAAGTAAGGGTAAGAGAATATATCAAGTATAAGGTAACACTCTTTAATAACTGGTAGGACCACTAATACATATATACAGTTTAAAAGAATATTGGAAGGAAGGAACATACAGATAGGCGAGACAGGAGCTAAGGGTCAGGATTGCTCTACTTCCCCAATAAGCAGCTTAATGCTCACCAGTTATATTGACGCGGTGTGGTCGTAGTAGGAGAAGTCCACGTGGCTGGGTCCCCACTGGTCTCGAACCAGGACCTCTTGGTTCCGTCGTCGCTCGAGAGAGACACCCTGTGCCTCTCGTCGGTAACCTTCCACAACTCTTCGCGCCCCCACCTCTTGTCACCGTCTTCCAGTCTTTTTAACTGGCCCCTTATGACGTTAAGGGTGGAGCGTTCCCTGCTGCAATTGCGATTTCCCCATGCCAAAACAGTCCCAATTATTTCCCCGACGTAATGGCATTTCAAGTATCTCGGTGTTGCGTTGCTCCCCCGGTTGTTTACAGTTTTGTGTTTACAAAACTCCCCTGGCCGCATTCTTCTGTTACCGAGGCTCTGTCGGGTTGGAAATCATAACAAAACGTTTAATACTGTTTGTACTTTATTTCATTTGTAGGCACAGAACTTGGGAGTTATTTATTATAACAGAGGTTGTTAAGCTTAAATACGAAGCTCACGGCATTAAAGCGATATTATTTTACGGATTTTACTTCACCAGTCTTTATGTTTGTAGTTTTAAAATAGTTGGTTACGGTCAAACAAAGTCTTCTTAGCCACACCAAATAAATAATTTGTATCGTGTCAATATATTTATTGTTTTCTATGTTGAATAACTGTAGTTTTTGTTTTGTTGCTCAGTAATTTAATATTCGGCTGGCACAACTAAAATTTTCGTTAAGCTATATGTATGTATTTCGTATCACTAGAGAGATAAAAAGCGCCAAGCATCATAACTGAAGCCTTTTCACGTCTGATGCATGTTGATTAGCACACGCACGGCCACGCTGAACTGTATTGTTTGATTATACATACGTATATATTTAATATATATGTATAAACATTAACGTAGAAAATGTTTTTCGGGATTTTTCCTAGAAAGCAAACACTCTTTCGTTGTCACAGCCAAATGTTCGTTTTAATACGAACCACTGTAACGTAATTTTTTATCAAAATTAATTTTTCTTAAAAAATACAGTGATGGTAAATGAAAATTGTGTAACTGTCAAAATTATTTATTAGAATATTTTCTGATGAAGACAAATTTGGCAACTGTTAGACAAACTTTAAGTTGGAAAAAAATTATCTTTACTAAAAACGTAACTTGTATTGTTTTTGAAGGAAAATTTTTAAAGACAAACTGGGCACAAAACACGAGTTTTCCAAATTTTATTTGCTCAAAGATAAGATTTTTTTTACAGCGAGCTAAATACCTGTGTGGAAAGTTACGTTGCGGTGGAACATATCTAAGCAATATTTTGTTGTGGCAACGTAAGTGGTTTTACTGTGATCTGCTTGAAGCTATATTAAATTCATCCACTATCACAAAAAGTGCAAAATAATTTTCGAAGCGTAAAATCACTTTCAAGAATTTTCTTGCTTTGATTTTGAATAACATATTAACGAAATATTCCATTATTACTTATGTCAAGCAGTTTACCAACAATAAATATCCTATGCTTTGTTGAATAGACAATTTTAATAATACAATTTGACTAAATGTTATAGCTGAAAAACCGAAAACGCAATACATTTGTCTATCACTTCTCCTTAAAGTGGCATGGATGGTAAAGGCGACCTGTAAATGAGAGAGTGAACATATGTTGGCCATCGCTTCACTGCGATAGTTTAAGCGCTGGCGACGGTAAAATGAAGTGAGGCAGAGCAGCGTCGGAACGAAGAGGCGGAATAAACGGGAGAACCACGAGAAAACCCGCCGATCAGCAACAACGTCCGGCACGATTCCAACATTCAAATATCCTGGCGACACGATTAGCGTCGGCAGATATTATTACAAAACAGTATTGGGCCCTAATATGCAAGACCAAGTATACGGAAGGTTTAAATTTTGTGTCCCGTATTAATATTGTTCGAAGTGGGCCTTGTTTGAGAAAGTATTCTGCTTGGGGTTCCCTACGTAAAATCAACGCTATTTTTATAGTGTCAGTTTTACAGACATGACTTGGTTTCACTATTGAGATCACCGACCGACCGACTGAAGGCGATAATTTGTTATAATTCTGATTGATCAGTAAACTGTAGGGTCAGCAGGAAATGAGATCGCGGTGTGTATGTTTTATTGTAAAACACGTGTTATGTGTAGAGTACTATACACTTCGCGTTATCGAGCGACAGCCTGGAATCCACTCACATATGTTCACCTTAACAATATCCATAACTTGAAGGCCAAGCTCTTCAGCTTATACTGTTATTTCGATATTAAATTTTCCATTGTTTAACGAGAGCGGATATCACAAACCTGTCTTGCAGTTTTCATTAAAATAATTTTTGCCGTGATAGATAATTTTTCCAAAGCAAGAAACTACACAGTTTCGACTAAAATGTCAATGAACCAGAATTTCGTCAGTTACATAATTAGCTTAAACAATAGTACATACTGCCTTGATAAAATCAGGCAACGTGAAGATTTGTAACAAAACTGTCAGACATATTTTTCTATCTGCTCTCGTTTAGGCGTAAAATATTAATACAGTTAAAAACTAGAAACTAGAGAGCATGGCATTATGGCCATGATCTTTCATTTATTTCAAACAATTGCAAATAACTAGAATACTTTTCATCCAAATGTTTTGAAAAATTTTGAGACTGTATATACTCATAAGATACACAATTTTTCCAGAGCGTTTATTACTGTTCTTCCTCATACAACTGTCCAATCAACGTGACGGCACTGCGCATGAACTGCAAACCCTGTTGAAAATGTTGCTGTATTGAAGTCATACGTTACCAGCTGAAACGATTCTATTTGATGAGCTTAAGTCTACCTTTGTTTCAAATTAAAAATAATAATATTATAATACAATAAACCAAACCATGCTACGTTTCACCTTCAGTTTAGTTTCAGTCGTATAAAAACATCGCAATAAATTACTGTGACAAAATAACCAAAACTTGTAGCGACAAAGCTGTAATGGACCTAATTTTGTATGATTATATGGCTCGACTTTGTTTCTCACTTTCTCGTGTATATACAGAATGTTCAGATACATCCTCATAATAAGCACGCAGTGCGAATCCTGGGTTAAATTGGAGGCGAAATTGTAAGTGACCCAATATTATACGACGACATTTCACGTACGAAATTTGGCTACGCTGCACGGAGAATGTCCTCTCTTGCGCCCCATATACAGATATGGTTTTATGTATGTTCCGTCTAGTAAACTTAAAGCCGTATCTATAGACCTCTTTCGAATGACAACCAACTGCTCACCAATGCTTTCTCTATGGGGATAGCAGTTGGCTGTCATTCTAAAAAGGTTTATAAAATCGGCCCTTAGAATCACGATTGTACTGCTCGGGATTTCAACCAGTACCCACAATATGCAGGTCAGACAGTAGTAGTAAGAAAAGTAAGGTATAGTCTGTGGAGCGCAAGAGAGGACTAACAAGTGCAGTGTTGCCACACCGTGCATGTGAAATACCGTCTTACAACATTTTTTCACTAGCATTTTCGTCTCCAATTTAGTCTAGGATTTACGTGCTGTGATTACTATATGTTTGTTTCTTGACATCCTGTGTATAGTACATACACACACACACACACACACACATATATATATATGTATATATATATATACATATATATTTATTTATTTATTTATGTATTGTTAATGGTTACAGACGTTGAAAAGGAACGTTAGATAAATCATTACGTTTGAAAATTGCCGTTATGTTTGCTCAAAATTCTGACAGGTTCGGATATGTTGTATTGAACACTAATAGTTAGAGCGATATTATTATAAATCCTATTTCTTAGTTTACCAGACTTATGATAAACTGCTACATTAAATTCTAACGTTCACTAGCACCACAGCACAGATATTTTTCTTCTGCTTCAGGACTCAAACTTCTGCTAGAAACCTCGACAAGACGTTATTTTCCCGACAGATTTCCTAAACCAGATTTCAGACGAATGTTACACTGATACGGAGGGAAATCGAAGTGGCGGCCATTTGAGTTGGTGTGTGAGCATGTGTCCGTTTTGTACGTACATAAGCCGTCGTAAAATTTCCAGCAGGCTGAGCCGCGTCGGGAACTGATATCCCCGAGGAGCAGATCCTGTCGTAAAGGGTAGAGTATCGCGGGAAACTAGAGTGGCGAAGAGATGGAGAGTTGGGGGGTGGGGGGGGGGGCTAGCGGCAGAGGAATATGCTTGTTCCGGAGAAAGCAGTCAGGCTGAAGCATCTGCTCGAGGGAGATGACCTCAGAGAATTCCCCTGGTGTTTCTGCAGCTGTGTGAGTACTGCAGTATGTCCTGCTCTGTTGTGTACACCACTAGTGTGCCACGTGTGGGTGGATGCACTACATGAGTTGTCCGTTGCGTAATTAGGTTCACGTGTTCCTCGTCATTCAGTTTTTTTTCTTTTTTCCGTATAATATTTTAAAAATTTGTAAATGGAGCATGTAAAATATAAAACACGTTGCCAATATATAATTTTTTTTTTAAATATGAGCAATTGCAAAACTAACATTGTAGCGAAGAACATTTTGTTTAATGGTTACAAAAATGGTAACAAAATTTGGTTACTCTAATGTAGTTTATTAGAAACTTTTACAGTGTAGTTAATTATGGCATTTTTCAACGCATGCTTTATGTTGAAAATCATTAGCATTGCTACAAAAATACTGATTATATTTTCGAAGAAAAGACATAAATTATAAATATCCAAATTTGTATTTTCTGTAAGGCAAGGTGTCTTCAGCGCAGACAAACTATTTTTTAAGAAATCACTTTTCTTTGTTGTAAGAAAATAGTTTTTATTCTTTCTCCTAAACAGTATTTTCCATGCGTTTAAATAATTAATTCTTAACATGTAGTCGAATTTTCTCAAAGTTAAAAATTTTTAGATTTCAGCGGATTATCGACTTAAAAGGAATATAAACATTGATAATCAGCACAAATTTCATAATGTTGTGTAATAAATAAGGCTGTATTGTAAAAACTTATTTTTGAACATCCGTGCAACGGTTTTACATCTGCTCACTATAACGATTTAAAGAAACGATATTCCCAAATACAGTATATATAACAAACCTTGACCGTTGGGCGGCCTCCTTTTGGACGTGTTCAACGCTTTTGAGTCTTAGAAGTGTGGATCTGATAAGGACGACATAAAGCGTGTAACACACCTCAATCTAGCCTCTATATGCAAGTCGCTGAACTGTAGTGCAGTCTTCTCGCCGATATAATAATATGACTTCTTTTAAGATATTGGGTTTCGTCTCCATAATTTATAAAGGAGCTTCAAAGACCAAGAGGAATTGAATATTTACTAGATTTTTAAATGACTTAAAACCAGTTCTCCAAAATCTGAAAATATCCCAGTTTCGCCGTTACCAGCAATAAATAAGCTTTCAAAATGTTCAACGATTTCAAATTTGTATACAAACGAGTAAAGTTAATTGCGTGATATTCGTAAATAAACATTTGTTCACGTTACGAATTGTTTTAAATAACCGTCAATAAAGGCCATATAAATTATACAAGTGACTTAAGCTTTGAGAGTTTCACACCAGGATTTAGACTTTAACCTTATTCAGATGAAATTGTTCCAGTTATCAAGTAGACACACAAGGTTCAGGAACACGAGTGTGACTGATGAGGAAACTGGAGAACCATGGTTTCATATTTATATATGACGGGAACAGATTCCACTTCCCGAAACGTCGTTATACTGTCTGTATAGAAACATTCTGTGATTTGTTTCATTGCATTGTTGTGTCGTTTGTTGTTTTTTTCTGTTTGTGTCTGATACGTACTGTGTTTTTGTTTAGTCTCATCGTTGTGTCGCACATTAATTTGGCTTTTTAATTTTTTTGACTTTTGATTTTATTTATCATATTCATGTATTATCTGTTTGTTCTTTGTTTTATTTGACCCGATTCCACTTTTTGGAATTTTAATCTGTGTATGTATCCTGTTGACTAAAGCATACTCTGCTTATTTATATTTTTTTTATTATGTTTAGTTTTCTTTGACAATCATCATTTCGAAACAGAGAATGTCCAAGCAACTAAATCGAATCATCTTACTATACTGCAGCAAATAATGTATATGGCCTTTTTCTATAGAAATTAAAAAAAAAATTGTGATCAAATTAAAAGCGATGAAACGGGAGTTATTATTGAAAAAAATAGATGTAGATTAAATTCTATCCTTACTAAATATGATCTATAAGGAACTAATTACTGATACTTATGGAGCTTATATCTGAATAAATATTTAGATATGAAACTTGATATCCATGGTTTATTGTTCTCACTTTCTCTGGTAGAATGACACATCAGTAGAGCCCACGATTTTTCGCGAAAAGAATTCTGCAGCAGTTTGTTTCAATGCTTATGTGCACATATGAAGTTCTGCTTCGTGGTCAGTGATTGGCTGTTTATCACTGTCAGCGTCTAGGGTTCTACCCGCAAATCACAGACGTGTTGTGCCGCAGTAACCTTGTTCCTGTTGGCACAGTCAAATGAACCACGCCTGTGCAATAATACATTCTACCAATAACCATGAAGCAAAGCTACATAAGTGCACGTAAGGCATTGAAACAAACTGTTGCAGAATTCTTTTCGTGAAAAATTGTGGGCTCTACATATCAGCAAAAGAACCCTTTGGACGTAAGTCAACACAAATTATCACATTGTTATTAGTAAAAAAAGTTAATTTCTTCTAAATACTAGTATTTTACAGTGAATAATGTAGAGGTGATGAGTTTGAAACCAAGATTAAATAAATACATGTTCACTACTCACATATTATAACTATACATTGGCGGGATAGGAATTCTATGTCCCCCCGAATGCTGTACGGTAAGACAATGCAAATTGCATAAGTCGTTCAAGTGTGCAACGCGCTACCTCTGGATAAATAAGCGACAAATATGGTTCCGAAATCGAAAGGAGGATAGGACGTAGAAGACGATGGCAAGTTGTACAGGTCTGATGATCTTCGCAAAGTTGCAGTCACAGGAACATTTGGTGAGCAGTGAGTGTGAATCATCAGAATCAGGTGGATGGTTACATTTTACACTACTGAATCTTTACTCAAGACTTACTCTGCGCAGGCGAAACAAGTGAAGCAATGGAGTTAAGCAGTTGTTCTTCGAAGTATTGGTTTCATGTTCATTTGTAGTCAGCTAATTTAGGGGACTTTATTTATCGTCGACAGCGAGTTCACACAGTCTATCTGTACTCGATCTACCAATACCATATCCACTTCCTTCTTGTTGCATTTCTTCGAACGCGAGGACCAGATCGTCCATAATTCCCATAGGTCAGGAATCCCATTGGGCTAGAGCGGAAACCATATTTTCAAATTCCAGGATTACATTGCACCACTCAGAATATTTATTTTGTCTCCGCTTAGTAAATTATTATTCGCCCGAATTGGTAAAGGTGTAAGTGAGTGAGAGATTTTGGTCAGCGCTTAACAGTGAGGCCTTTAGCACTGGTGAGGGATTACGTAATGTGAGTATGGAGCAGCGCCGGAATGAATGGGAGGGGACACGGGAGATCCCCGAGAAAACCCGCTGATCAGAGGCACCGTCCGGCACGATTCCCACATGCGAATTGGTAAAGGAAACGCAAACCGTTGTAGCGTAATTTGATGTATGAAATTTGCCTGCGTACTAGTCAAATGTTCTTATTTATTTACTAATCGGTATACAACTGAATAAAACAAACACATCGTGCGGTGCGAAGTAACGCAGATAATAGCCACAGTTCATTATTCCTGATTTGCGTAGCAGTACACAGAAAAAAAATTTGCTGCAGACTTCAGTTCAACTAGGAATAACAGAACAACTGTCCAGTTAGATTTTTGGTAGTATCTGGCATGATCTTACAATAATCACTTCTCTAGATATATCAACATATTTTGTAAAATAAATATGCTCGTGGATTCTTCCACATAGCAAATAGTCGGAGGAACAATGTAAATTGTAACTATGACCAAACAGAAGTAGTGTACCTATAACAATACGCCTAGCGGGGTAACGCACAGTTAGCACGTTGGACTCGCATTCGGGAGAATCCTGGTTCAATCCCCGGCTCTAGCTATTATGATTTCGGTTTTCCATGGTTGTCCGAAATCGCTCCAGGTGAATGCTGTAATGGTTAATTAATAAAGACCATGACTGACTACTCTCCCAGCTCTTGTCATTATGCCAAGTTATGGGTTACCTTATATAATACTTCCTTCCCAGCAAACACAAACTGTCGGAAAGACGTCTGCCCGCTGTCTGAACTGTCCTCCAGTGTCTACAGAACACAAAAAGAAAGCAGGCCAACACCGGCATCTTGTCTTTTTCCAGACACCAGTCAGCAGTCACTAAAGAGGTACCCGCCTGTTGTCTTTCTTCCGACACTAAACCAATTTTGAATCTAAAGACATCGGCCCGTTATCGGCAGGTTTTCTTTTTTCAGACACCGGTTAGCTGTCGTTTAACAGACAGCAGCCCGCTGTCCTTTTTCCGACACTGAACCGACAATTGCCAAAATATATCCGCCCATTACAGGCATGTGTCTTTTCCAGACACTGGCAATCTGTCATGAAAAAGACACCGATCAGATGTCTTTGTTACGACACTCAACCAACAAAAACAAAAACATATCGGCCCATTACCGGCAATATACCATTTTCCAGACACATGTTAGCTGTCGTTAAACAGACAGTGGCCCGCTGTCTTTTGTACAACATTTAAACCACAATCGCAAAAAAGATACCGGCCCGATACAAACAAGATGTCTTTTTCCAAACACAGGTAAACTGTCATTAAAAAGACAACAACGGGATGTAATTTTGATGGCACTCACCTAACTATCGCCAAAAAGATACAAGCCCGACGACGACAAAATGTCTTTTTCCAGACACAGGTAAGCTATCATTAAAAAGACAACCAGTGGATGTCCTTTTTATGACACTCACCAACTGTCGCCAAAAAGATACTTGCCCATTACCGGCATGAAGTCTTTTCCCAGACACAGATTTACTGTCTTTAAAAATACAACAGGATGTCTTTTTTATGGCACTTACCTAACAATTGCCAAAAAGGTACAAGCCCGATACCGACAAGATGTCTTTTTCGAGACACAGGCAAGCTATCATTATAAAGACAACCAGTGGATGTCCTTTTTATGACACTCACCAACTGTCGCCAAAAAGATACCAGCCTGTCACCGGCATAATGTATTTTTCCAGACACAGATTTACTGTCATTAAGAATACAACAACTGGATGACTTTTTTATGGCACTCACCTAACTATCGCCAAAAAGATACACGTCCGATACCGACAAGATGTCTTTTTCCAGACACAGCTAAGCTGTCATTAAAAAAAAACCAGTGGATGTCCTTTTTATGACACTCACCAAATTATCGCCAATAAGATACCGGCCCGTTACCGTCATGATGTCTTTTCCCAGACACAGATTTACTGTCATTAAAAATACAATCACTAGATGTAAGTTTTATGACACTCGTAAAACTATCGCCAAAATGATACTGGCCCATCTGTCATGAGTAAGACACTGATCCATTGTCCTATTTATGACACTCACCATACTATCGCCAAAAAAATACTGGCCAGTTACCGGCATGAGGTCTTTTCCGAGACACAAATACACTGTCATTAAAACAGACAACTAGATGTATTGCCAGCAAACACAAAGAGATGATTAACTGTCGGCAAGATGTACGCCCGTTGTCCAAACAGTACTGAAGTGTCTACATCATTATAAACGACAGTTGGCAGTTAACAGTAAGATGTATTTTTTAGATAAACATTAGCCATTATGAAAACGCGTCCGCTCGCCATCCTTTTCAAGACACTTAAAATGAAATCGACAAAAATACTCCGGGCCATTAATGGCGCAGTCACTTTTTACAGATAGCAGCTATCTGTCACGAAAGAGACACCAGCCCGCTCTCTTGACATAAGCAAGAAAACGCTGGGCCAGTAACGGCTCAGTGACATGTCACGAAAAAAGATAATAGGCTGCTATCTTTTTAAGGTCGTCAAGAATATATTGGCAAGAGAATGTCTGGTTGTTAACTGTGCAGTGTCATTTTTCAGACAGCATTTATCTGTTACGAAAATTAATATACCATTCTGCTGTGTTTTTAAGGACACTAATAAGATATTTACAAGAAGATTCCAAACAGTTAAAATGTGTTGTGTCCTTTTCCAGACAGCAAATGTGTCGCGAAAAATGTACCAGCATGCTGTCTTTTTAAAGACTGTTAAACAATATTGGCAAAAATAAACTGTGTCAGTAACATACTGGTATCCATCTCTGAATAGCACTTATCTGTCGCTAATAAGATAATTGCCTGCTGTATTTTTAAAGACACTTAGAAGATATTGTCAAGAATATACCGGGCCGTTATCTTTTCGGTATTATTTTCTGGACAGCAGTTATCTGTCGCTAAAAAGATATTTGCGTGCTGTTTTTTTAAAAGGCACTTAAAATATATTGGCTAGAAGATACCGGGCCGTTAACGGCGCAGTGTACATTTTTCGTTCTATTTCGAAAAAGATTCCAGCCAGCTGTATTTTTAAGGATGTATAAAAGATATAGGCAAGAATAGATCAGGCCATTAATGGCATAGCCTACTTTTTCAGACAGTGGTTGTATGTCGTGGGAATGATACTGACATGTGGTCTTTTTAAGAAAATTTAAATGATATTTTAGAAATATTGAACGAACACTGATATGCTATTTGCATTTTGATGGTTAACAGCTTGTGTATAAAAATAAGTTATTATTACATAAATGATTCATTTCGTAGTGTATTACTGACACATGGCACTGGTTCAATGGTTATTTGTTGAGTAGACTACTAATGAACAATAAGCAAACCCAGTATACACTACCTGTATGCAAACTCATCCTTAAAAAAAACCATTATGCATAGAAAAGTTACTTGTTGATACGTTTCATATATAACTCCAACCAGGTGGTGTGGTGTAGTGGTTAGCACGATGGACTACGAATAAGAAGATTGCTTGTCCGATCCCAACACATTCCATTCGTGCAACATCCAAATTTAATACTGTATAATTACATCAGGTACATGGTGACATGGACGAAACACTACAGAAAACATTTTTAACTTGCATGTGAAACTTTTTGGAAAATCATTTATATTGATGTTTGGTCATCTAATGTCCTCCCAAGTTTCGACACCCAGCCATTACTGCCCCGTGTCCTTTTCTGACACTCAGTCTTCAACGTCCCGGTGTCTTTTCCGACACTCAGTCTTCTACAGCCCGGTGTCTTTTCCGACACTCAGCCTTCTACAGCCCGGTGTCTTTTCCGACACTCAGCCATCAATGGCCCGGTGTCTTTTCCAACACTCAGCCTTCAACGGCTCGGTGTCTTTTCCGACACTCAGCCTTCAATGGCTCGGTGTCTTTTCCGACACTTAGCCTTCAATGGCCCGGTGTTTTTTCCGACACTCAGCCGTCAACGGACCAGTGTCTTTTCCGACACTCAGCCTTCAATGGCTCGGTGTCTTTTCCGACACTCAGCCTTCAACGGCCCGGTGTCTTTTCCGACGCTCAGCCTTCAATGGCTCGGTGTCTTTTCCGACACTCAGCCTTCAATGGTCCGGTGTCTTTTCCGACACTCAGCCATCAATGGCCCGGTGTTTTTTCCGACGCTCAGCCAGCAACGGCCCGGTGTCTTTTCCGACACTCAGCCATCAATGGCCCGGTGTTTTTTTCCGACGCTCAGCCATCAACGGCCCGGTGTCTTTTCGACACTCAGCCATCACCGGCCTGCTGCTTTTATGACACCGGCCCTCCGTCTTCTTTGCTAACGGCAAGACATGTATCTGATATCTTACCGGTAGCTGTCCGGTGTCTTTATGACTTGACGGGTGACTATCAGCCGCTGGTCCAAAAAGACATCGGCTTGTTACCGGTAATAGACATCAGACCGGCATCAGGAATTCCGGCATGCCGCTAGTGGCCCGCTTCCGGGCAGTACTTTCTGTGTTTGCTGGGTTACCATCCTACAACAATACTTTTCTTTTAATGTTTCCTCCCTCTGTTGGTGTACACGAATAGTAGCGTTATGCTGCATGACTACCGCCCATACGATCTTTAACCTCCGCTCCAAGCGACGAGAGCCGGCCTCCATAGCGTAAGTCAGTTAGGCGCCAGTTTATGGTGCAAGGAGACGTGCATTCGAATTCCGGCTCGGGCATGGATGAAGTGCTGTCCCTTCATAGCACTTCACCCTCATTGGCTCTTAAGATCTTATTGTTAAAGAGTAGTACAACCCTCTCACCTCACCTCGCCGAGCAACTAGGCGCAATGGAAACATACTGGAGTAGCAGTCGCAACCCGGTTGCGATTCTTGGCCATGTTTGTTCTGTATTCAGTTTTGTATGGTTTACCGAAATCTCTCTAGGAGAATTCTGGGATGGTTACAAAACAAAAGGAATGGAAAATTACTATCTTATCGTCTTACATTATGTAAAGTTGTACTTCACCTTCTCTAATAACTTCGCTGTTGACGAGTAGTAATAGTTCACATAGCTTGCCCATAGCTTCTATATTTATGACTCTTACAGGTAGCCTACTGTATTTTGTGAATGTAGTGAATCTTGTCTGATCAACATGTAGCGTCTTTACCTAGAATTTTTTTTTTACATTTAATAAGTGTCTTTTCCACTTCGTACATTCTTCTTTGCGTAGTTATATAAGTGGCCAACTGTTTGATACTATGTTTAATAAAACATTTTGTGGTTGTAATTTTTGTTTTTAAATTTGAAAGATATTTGAGGTAGTAAAAATTGAATTAACCAATCTACTAAGCATATTGATTGTGTTCAAATCTGCGTTGTACAAAAGGAGTTAATCCAAAATTTTAATTGATTTAATAATTTATATATTTTTACAAGATATGGTTCGCTTTTTAGACATTCTTACTACTTTTTACAGTAAAGAAAATTTTCTAGCGTTCATGGTTTTTGCATGGTAGCATATTAAAGCACAAATTTTCATATAATGGTTTTGTAAAAAAATTAAAACCAACTGACGTACAGAAATGAAATAATTTACACTGCAAAACAGCGTCATGGACTATGTCAAGACATGTACAAAAACACTTTATTGAAATTTTTCGTATTTAAAGAAATAACAGAAAATTTATAAATTGTATGTCAAATTCTGAATTTTTAAAAAAATACGAAACTATTTCAATTCAGCTTTTCATACATGTCTAGACGTAGCGCGTGATACTGTTCTTCACCGTGAATTACTTAATTTCTGTAAGTTAGTTGATTTTCTTTTCTTGTAGAAAACAGTTTTATGCAAATTATGGTTTTGTCACACCGTTATACAAAAACTGTGAAAGCTGGAACATTTGCATTGCAATGAATAAATACTCATAATATACGTATTTTAAACAAACAATACTACGTACAAATATAAACATTATTTAAGTAATAAAACGTTTCCACCCTTAAGCTTCATCCTACAGAACTGACGTAAGCATTGCTGTTCGAAGCAGTGTAGACAGCTGTTTACAATGTACACTTGTCGCTTTATATGTCCCGGAATGTTCCACGGTAGCCCGGGGTCGCAGTGTCTTGCGGTCACGGTGATAGGCGGTGTCGGAGATGTGAAAGTTCATGAAGCGAGTAGAAGTGTGAGGAAGAGTGGGATGGTGTGTTCCCGGTGGGAAGGGACGCAGTACGGACTACACACAGACACAGAGATAGAAGCGACCACGGAGTGGCAAGTCTCTGCTCGCCACAGTTCAACCTCTCTCAGGGGTCGAGCGAGCGAGGGTCAGCTGACCGCTACGGAAAAAAGATATCCCTGTTCCTCCCCCCTCCCTCCACCGACCATCCTACCCCAGCGTGAAGACCACTCAGGCTAGCAACAAACCCACATCCCTGCATGTTGTTCGACAACACACATTTCATGTTGCCTCTATACACGGCGTGTTATCTATATAAATGAAGGGATATCGTGGTAATCCTCTTCAGCGAGCACAGAGTTTCACGGTCGGTTTGTAAAACATATGTTAGGATCAACACATTCTTTGACACGATTTACAAACAAATATGATACTTAAGTGGAGCTTGGTTCATAATTCAGCAGTGCAGTGGTAAAACACTCGCCTCGCAATCGGGAGGATCTGGGTTCGATTCCCGGCTCTGACCATCCTGATTTCGGTTTTCCAGGGTTTTACGAAACAGTTCCAGGCGAATGCTGGGATGGTTCCTTCAACAGGCCATGGCCGATTCCTACCCCCTTCCCTCGTGTTCCTCTCCAAGGTCTTGTGCTGTTCGAGGGCACGTAAAATGGCCAAATAAAATAAAAATAGTAAAAAAAGCATCAGTTTAAAATTATATGTTTCTTGAAGTCAATTTGCAAAAATAAAAACAAACACACGAAACCCAACAAACCTATACAATAGTTTTTCTAAATCTCCGAAATTTTTATTTCAGAACAACGTATTTCTGAAGAACAATCGCTTCTGTCATAACCTCAAACATTTATTGCGGCGTCAAAGAACGAGCTTTAAGAAACGTATCTTTATGGGTATTTTGTTTGCCATAACAATTGGCAAATTTCGTTATCTATGGTCACTGTTCCGTACTTTTATTTTCACAATTTAATATTTAAAAACATGTAGATTAAAAAAAAGTTTATTTAACGATTAGTTGGTCGTATGGGTGAATGTTTTTCGTGAGTTTCAAGCCTAGTAACGCGGAAATGGTAAGGAGGACGCAGAAAACACATCACGATTCTTCTTAGCCTCTAGACACCAGTCATTTAACGGACAACTTGAAAAGAGGCGGAGCTTCAGTCAGGTGTGGGATACAATTCCTATCTCCATGGATACCGCAGCCGAACATAACCTTCATTTAGCTGTTTGGCTTCACATGTCCCGGATGAGATGTACGTCAAGAAAATTGATTATTTCTTTGGAATTTGCCGCTTTTTCAGGTAAACATTAATCTTATGTATTTGGGTATCTTAACCATGAAATTGAAACTAATAAATTTTACACTTGCGTGGAAATCTATGAATGAGCAACACTTTTGTTTTCTGCAATTACCAACTAACAAATCAGCATGTTTGCAAACAAGCTTCGTTTCCCACAGTACTTTTCCCCTGCGGTGTGACGTCAGGGGGCGTGTACTTCAAGTCGTCCATTGTGGTGCAGTTTCCTCGCCGACAACTCACCTCTAATATACGTGCCTTATCATTATGTGACCTGATATGGAAGGCAAATTTGAGTTGTACACTCCTTTACTTTTCGAACATTCTGCGTTTATAATTTCACACGTAAAAAGGACGACAAATACGTACATCCACTTGCGCCATGTTCGTGTAAGTAAAATCAAACTTTATAGAAAATAGAAGATTTGAAATGAGCACACTCACGTGTAAAGTTTTAGAAAATTGTTATTAACATACACAACATTTGCACGCTGTGAAGTTTTTAAATAATCTTGTAACGGTCTAAGCTCTGTCCACGGCTCGGTTTCACGGGTAGACAGCCGCCTTGTGAAGCGTATGTTTGTGTGGTTAAGCGAAAACCGATGGGGCGCTACGAGCGACGTCAGCCGTCACATGTATTGTGATATCGCCTCTATGGCCGAAGTCGTAAACGCGCGCACAGTGTTACCGCCGTAACGTTTTACCTGTGTAACTTTAAGCGGCGACCCTATCATTTTATTGAACGCGTCACTGTAGCAAAGTCCAATGTACTTGTAGACCTCAATTTAAAACAGGTCCGTTACATATATCTTGAGAAACAACCGCGTGAAAAAGCCGATTTTAACCAAGTTTGGGAGGCTTTAAAATAAGGCTTCCAATGTGTGTGGTGTCTTGAAAATCGCATTCACGAGTAGTCTGAAGTGTGTTTTCTTTTCGTAGATAAGCATTGTGGACGCACGTTTACTGGACTCTCATAAAAAAAACATATCTCCGAACACGCTGCAGGGCCATCCAGGCCTCCGCCTTAAGGGCCCTGGCTTCCACTGAGATCTGTGGCCGTCTGCTGGATTTTATTCAACTTTTGAGGCGACTAGACTTTAGTCAAATACTGTTATCGTGTTAAGTTTGTTTGTGCGAGAATTTGTATGCTATTCTAAGGTTAATTCAACTACAGGTTAGGAAGGTCAATGTTGAAAGTTTGGCTCAGGGAAATTTCTGCCGCTTGGGTGCTGGTATCGGCAATGGGTGCAAATTGACCAATCACAAAACTTCCTGTACTTTAAGTTACATAAATTTGATAATTTAAAACACGAAATTGGTTTATTTTAACTTTAAAATTAAGTAAAATGACTTCTGTCATATCCAAGGCCAATTTTATTTTAATTTTACTACGGTTTCGTATTTTTCTGGTCCCTTAGCGATAGCAACGAAACTAGCTGCAGAAAGTTTCCCTGTGCCAAACTCTGCCATAAGGAAACACATTTTCTTTCCACCTGCAGTAGAATTAACCTTGCTGAACATTAATTAAGTAGGATGCGATTTCGTACGCTGCATTCTAAATAGTCCAGTCGAGCGTTACAGAGTATTTACAAAATAAATGTAATTATGTTGGTGTGGTTACCCTGAGTTCATTGTACCGCAAAATCGCAGCTTATCATTTGAGTTGTTTGTGTTGTCATCTGTATAGTAACTTTGGTGTAAGTTTAAACGAACGCCTATGCAAATACACGGTTTTTATATGTATGAACGTGCATTGGAAGGCTTGATAGTTATTTAACTCAAAAACTGCTGTATTGTGACTTATTGTATTTGTACGTGAATTTTATGCGCCTCGTTTTTCGCAGTGGACCGGCAGCGATGACAGAATGTATTCTCAAATGGGTATAGCGCCTTGGTACCCTCGATGTACCGCTTAAGGCCACGCTCTTTAGTTTTGCAGTGGTGTTGAAAGTATAGTACTAACGCAAAATAATATATATATATATATATATAATATCAAAAATTCGTTCTTACTGTTTTAACACGTACATACCGTCGTTTGTATCGGAATTTTTTGTTGCAACACACAAAATGGATTTTTAGATTTTTGGCCTTGAAATATCACATACTTTGTAGGCAAAATAAGCAAAAATTTTTTTAGGCAAATGGTGCATTATTTTTTAAAACTCTGTGGCAAAATTGTGTATCGTATGACTGTTAATAGTCTCAAATTTTTTTTTTCAAAGCGTTTGGTTAAAAAATGTGAGTAATTTCCAATTGTTTGAAGTAAATGAAAGACCATTGCCTTAATACCTGTTATTTATACGAGTTATAGCACTTCCTCTAACTTGACTACATGACAAAAACAGTGTATGAAACTGTGACTTCGCCACTTGAATGATATATTTGAGGGTTCATAGTGTATCAATTAGAAAGTTTTGCAGCAATATCATTTATCATAGTAAATTTAAGCCATTACATATTTAAATACGTAATTTGTGTAGTTTATTTTAGTATCACAATCGCAGTTACGAACACGAGTAGTGCGGGCAAATTTGTTAAGCAATTCTGTATCTATGTTAACATTACGAAACTGCCAGAAAATCTCAATCACAACAATAAGATACAACAATGAAATTAAAAGAATGATACTCCCAACCACTCCGCCATTTTCATAGCTCCGTCGTATGCGACACAGCCAAGTCACCCGGTTCTCACCACTCGCCTGATATTTAGAATGATCAAGACGTACAAAATCGCATTCGCCCGGTTCGTACATACCAAAACAGCAAACCGTAGGTCAACTGCCACTCGACTGACTAATAGTATATACAGAAAACTCCAGCATACGGCCCGTGGAGAGAATGAGGATATATAATTACATGTTATATTGTATTTAGTTAAGCTCAGTTACCTTTCAAGAAGACGCCATTGGACCGAAATCATTTTCTGCACAGAGATAAGTAGAATATTGCTAAAGCAATGAAAATGTGTAGAAAAATACTCATAAGTCTGTATTTTCGAGAGATTTTTTTAAATGGAAATGTTCTTTGCATACTGGGCACTGAAAACCCAGTCTAAAAGATTCTGTAGCAATTTTGGCGACACCTATATAAACAAAATAGTCTGTTAGTACGACAGGTACTGAGTGGCACGTAATATAACTAGAGACTGGAAAATTTCGTGAATTCAATGGCCTGTATGCTAGAATCAGCTAACCAATGCATATTCAAGCCCCGACTATTTGTCCACTAGCTGCTACTCAGTGGAACAGCAGACAATGAACGTATAGACGGGCCTTGAGTATGCATATTACATTGGACTCTAGCCTACAGGTCATTGAATTCGCGAATTTTTCCAGTCCCTAAATGTAACATAACATTGAATCAGTTTCCATTTTTTCGCCAGGTATCTCGGGTAGGCAGCACAGTTATCAATGAATTCCAGCATTTAATGTGTAAACAAAAATATTGCGTAAGAACTCACAAGTAAGATTCGTATATGCCGGAAATTATTACCTGAAAAGTAGTTGAGAGTCTAAGTAGGCTGAATTTTCATTGTAAAATTGAAATATTATTTTATAAATAAATTCACAAGATTTTAGATACTGATTTTAATCAATTTTAATAGCATAATTAATAATATTCTTTTTCCTTGAGGATTTTCATTTTGTAGATTAGGCTAAACAAAATTATTCTACTCAACAAAAACGATTGTTTGACTGCAACATATTGTATGCATTATTTAATTATATGACGAATATGCCTGTGACATAAATATCAGACATATTTATAGTCATACTTACTTTTTTTAGTTACTACTGATACAGACTTCTGTTAGACGAAATGAATAATAATTTTAATGAAGAAATTCAGCTAACGTGATTTAAGTCAATATTTTTTCCCCCTGGTATAGGCAAATAAGTAGCTAAGATTACTTAGAAAAGTTTTAGCTATTATAACTTATAATTAGATGTGGGATGAAAAAATATAAGCATAGTACTTTATCCTTGTAAAAATGCATTCAGAAACTTGTGAAAACTAACTGAGCGAGGTGTCGCAACGACATCGCGCTGGACTCGCATTTATGAAGACCTGCGTTCGATCTCGGCTCCGGCCTTCCAAATTTCGGTTTTCCTTATTTTCCCGAAATCGCTCCAGACAAATTTTGGAATGGTTCCTTAACAAAAGCCATGGCCGACTCCTCTCCCAGATCCTGACATTGTGCCAAGTTGTGCTTCGCCGTCTCTGATGACCTCGCTGTCGGCAAGACGTAAAGCCCATCTTACCTTGTTGAAGCAATTTTTACACAAGCAATTCGAGCACACAAAATATTTTGATATTGATGAATCTTTACATTGTTTTATTATAAAAGGTCCATTCTCAAAATTAAGTATACATTCAATGAATAAATAAAAAAACCATAAGTTTTTAAAACTCTATAAAACCATTCATTGGAATGTTTGATGGAATTGCCTTATTACATCCAAGGTAATGTTAGCAATTGTTCGTTTGATTTTAATGATCAATTATTAGTTTCAATATTTGCTTCTCCACGGAGGTAACAAGTTTTTAACACGGATGTGATATCTTATGTAGTGAACGTTTAAATACAAAAAGGAATAAAATTAAATATTTTTTTAAGATTATGCATTTATAATCATGGTGAAAATTTAAAACAAAATTGAAGAAGAAATTGTTAAATAGAACATGTTTTGTCACTTGATCCTCAAAAATGTATGTATCTTATTGTTGAGCACAGTTGATTAAAGGCAACACATATATAATAATTTATTTTAAAGGTCCTGTAGTTTTATACTGTTAGGCTTAGTAAGGGACGGCTTACGAAGTATCTAAACCTAAGAAAACGCAGCAAATACCTATGTTGGTGATGGGATTCGATCCTACGATCTCTCGCACCGGAGGCCTGTCTTATACATTGTCTTCTCCGATTTGCTTTTTGTGAAAATACAAATTTACTGTTTGATGTACTGCATTTCGTCATGAACTTGTTATGTTAATCATTACACGGTTAAATGTTTTCTTTAAATTCAATAAAATGCTTAGCAGATATTTTCACTAAAAAATGTATTATAATATACAGTAAATTTATTTAGATGGATCATTAAGGATTGAACTCCTAAACTGTCTTCATATATTTCGGAATAAAATTTTTGATTATCTGAGTTTCTGCTTTATTGCAATTTCACTGATTTATCTAACACCTGTACTAAAGTTCAGGGCCTCACATTCGATGTGACGGCAAACAGACCCACGATGCACATGACGCCTGCCAATATCACAGTTTCTTCGGTGGAATCTGGCTGTAGGAAACCTCAGCCAGATAGGCAACTATCTTACTTCTACCCAGCGAATTAGCGAACTTGGCTTTGCCGTGTCCAAACGGCGCTCAAGTCGTGTCACGCCCAGTAAATGCTTGGGTAAACAGTACTGCCTTGGTTGGTAGTTGAGAGTGCCGGTGGTTGTAGGAGGTCGTGGAATAGTGGCGCAGCCAGCTTCACCTTCGCTACCCTGAACTGTTCAACATAACGAGCAGATCCACATATTCTCCTACAATGACAACTCAATCGGATGAACTGCTTTTCGACAATGCCATCAAAATGATGTTCCGATCGGCGTCTTCCTGTGCGACAGTCACTTCTATGCTCTGATGCACAAATCGTCACACAGAAGTGTGATAAGGCGTCTTGGGAAAGTTGAATGACAGTTGATTCCTTGAATGTTATGCATAACTTGAGTGAGCTACATCGCGCCGGAGTCTCTCCGCTGTTTTAGTGTGTCTTATGACAGCATCTTCAGAGTAACCTTCGGAAACAATATAGAAGTTTTTGCCGAAGTGGTTAGTAACTTACCTGATGTAACCCAAGATGACTTCCCGTGCAGAACTTCTCCGTTGCCAGGCAACCTTTTACAAATAATAGACGCCAGCTAAAACGACGTTTGGCGTCTATTGGCGTGAGGCTGAAGAGAGGAGGGTAAGCAGAGTTGTGAGGATTTAGTACAATTTCGCGTCCCCTGTTCATTAAAAAAGGACATTGGGAACGGGACCAATTTGTACTTGAAATGTTCTTGTAAATCATTTTCCGACTGTTTCCCTATGCGAACACGCTGAAAAATTGTAACTGTATCAACGACAACTCTCTTGCTCGACAATTTAACAGAGTCGGTGATCGATGATGCCAAAGCGGCTACTGTGTTTATCTGTTTGAAAGCTATTTTTTCGAACGTTTTCCCTACGATAAGCTTCACTCATTCTTTTCCAAGCTGTTGGGCCATACGGCAATTAATCTCAGGACCTCCTACTAAACAAGTACTTATAACCTGTCTGCATGACACATATATGTATTTACTTTTCAATAGTGTTTTTTTATTATTAAATAAACTACTTAAACAGTTGTTTTGAACAGTATACATATATTTCTTCTTCATTATTTTTTATTATCAGAAGTTTTTTGAAAACCCGTTGATGCTACAGGTGCTTACATGAAAGATAATTTAAATTCCTTCAAATTCGATTCTAATGGCTTTCGTCGTAGTATAAGTACTTTTAACGTTATTTTGAAAAATAAGAGACTGTACTGAATATTTTTCACTTCACTGGGAAAACTGTCCATTTTTCAAAGTACCGTATCTTGGAAACAAACATTCGTAAACAAATCTCTTGGAGCCAAAGTGTAGCTACTTGTCTCTAGTTTAAAAAGGGTATTTTAATATTTTCTATGAGAAGCAAATTTTGGGACATATTTACCAAAAAAAAAAAACAG
Organism: Medauroidea extradentata; assembly: GCA_003012365.1. Lineage (NCBI taxonomy): Eukaryota > Metazoa > Arthropoda > Insecta > Phasmatodea > Phasmatidae > Medauroidea > Medauroidea extradentata. The sequence goes on along the minus strand of PNEQ01078225.1, from coordinate 215,407 downwards.
AAAATAATGCGAAAATTTCGTTGTTGTTATACTACTATTACGCCGGGAGCGCAGGTATTTCGAAGTTGCAAACTTGGTTTCTTACGGTTGATGTAGAACCTAACAGCATACTAAAAATTTGAACTACATGACCCATTGCATGCATGACTACTTTCCCATGTCTATCTTGACTGGACTAAGTTTTCAGTAAGTATTTAGGAAATTCGGTTTGTCCAACCCGTGGCAAAAATATTTTATAATTCCTAGTCATTCTTTGTTATGTGGCTACGGAGGTGATGATATGATCTTGGCGATATGGTTATAAAGTTTGCAGCGTATATGTGCACTTCTACACAATATGCACACCAAAATAATCACCAGCGAAAGCAAAGTGACGGCCTTCTTATCCTCCTTTTACAACATCAAACAATTTTGCCAATCGGAAATTGTCAAATAATTGTAGTGTTACAAAGTCATTAGCGGATATGTGTAAACTGAGAACATTAAAACACTAATAGGTACTAATATAAATTTCATATTTAAAATTAAAATGTGTTAATGAAAATTAATAGGTATGTACGGTCCCTTTCCTGCGATTTTAGGCAATTTTTGAATTATTTGTACTATTTATCTTTAAATTTATTTATAATACTTACATATTTATATAGGGAAGTCTACAGAGGTAATACTTTCTATGCATTTCGTTAACTATAGTCATTAATACAAGTAAAATTATTTATGATTCTTGAATGGAGCTTAAATAAATAGCTTAAGAGACATTTTGAGCTAGTTAAATGGTGAAAACGGCGTTAGAAAAAACAATAAGCTCAGCTGACAGCGTTGTATAACGTTATTTCGAGAAAAGTAAAAAAATATAATTTGTAACAATTTTTTGTGGCAATAAATCTCGCATATTTCAACATTTTTGCACGCAGAGTATCACTAAATTTGTTATAAAAATAACCAAAATGTGCTAACTATTTAACTGCGGACAAATGGTGGGTAACTTTCCATGACGCCTACATAGAATTGTGAATCGTATGACTGATTTTGGTATTGACTGTTTTCAAAGCATTTTACGGTTTTACCACCGTGTTTCAAAATAATTACCTAGTATGGTTTTATCAGTGCCACTAGCGTAAATAAGGGTAAGGATTTATTTACGGCGTATTTTGAGAGTTGGTATGAGAAGCAGAGTTTCTTTATTGTGGGCCAAGTCGACTATTGATGAACCCAGTTCCCCCGGCCTGGAGGTAACAAGCCCCCGCGACTATTAATTAGCTCGGCGAGTGGCTGTCAGCTCCGGCCGCGCACAATGGACGCCCTACGAGGGTCTTGACGGAGCTACAGCACACAGCGCCGGCCCGATTACGTCCCGCGCGCGAGGGCTGGATTAGCCTGCTGGTGTGATCGGTCGATAGCTTGATCGCCGACACCTCCTCAGACCCTTCACGCACCTACAACACGCGCCGGGCCGGACCCACGCAAATTGCTGCGGTAATTGCGTCCAATTATTACACCGCACCGGGACACAATAGGTGAAACTGTTTGATAACCTCTCGTATCTGCGAAGCGCCGTGTGGACGGGTACCTCGTGGGACCTCGTCGCGTGATCCAGATCACATCCAGAAAGTTCGTGAGGGCGTGTAGGTTGCTGACCCACGATCTCCTCTGGGCTTTACGAAAATTGTGACCTTTGAAAATGTTGTACAATGTGAGCGCATGAATAGATGTAGTTGTTTGGATGAACTGAATGGCAGTGCAGATGTCTGTTATAGAAAACTGCACCGAATATATAAAGAATATGCTGTTCTCCTTAAACTGAGTACTCTGTAACACTTATGATAAACAAAAACTCAACTCAACATGAGCAATGGCGTATGTACACAATCCAATAAAATTTAATTGTAAACTCCCATTGCAACAAGCATTAAAAATCTCAAAAACTCTATTTAATTAGGGTCAAAAATGTAAAGTTTCGACTGCGGTAGAATATTTACTCTAGTTGTTGTTGCATAGAAGTTTTCGTATTAAACAGTACTGATGGATGTAAAATGGCTGAAAGAATATTGTAAGCAGTGCTCACATTACGGAGAACCGTCTTTGAGGTAAGCGGAATATGGGTCACTTTATTGTGAACAGTCTATAAGATAAGTGGACTTAAGTCTCGTCAACAGCGAGGTCAATAGAGATGGTAACAGACAACTTGGTACAATGACAGGAGTTGAGAGAGGAGTCAGCCATGGCCTTCGTTAAGGAATCATCCCAGCATTCGCCAGTGATAAAAAAATTTCTGTAAAAACTGAAATCATGTTGGGTGGAACCGGTGATCGAATTTGGGCCCTCTAGAATGCGAGTCCATGCGGAGAATAGGAAAACATATGTGCCGTCAGTATCCCTTATATTAGGGGCTAACACCTGCCTAATGGTGACGATAGCAATGTACAAGTAGAGGAAAAATTGGAATTCGAATCCCTTTTAATTTGCGAGAACACTAAACTAATGTAACATTAAAGGATTACTTATTCCGAAATAATTCAGAAACTAATTACTTCAAAAACCTCGGCAAAAGTATATACATAAACTGTAAAAGGTCAGCGCTAGCTCTAAGCAAAATCATCACAGTGAAATTCTAATCATAAAATAAGCATGGAATTCCAGGTTCAATCCCAAAAGGGATTTACACAAAACTAAACAAACATAACATCAATAATAACATAACCTTAAACATTATACAAACTCAATAAATTACCGACATAACTCGAAACATTAGAAACTAGTGTACAAGAATAATACAAAGTTAATGACACTAAACAGCAAGTTTAGCATTTATATTTAAAAGGCGAAATTGAAAGTACCAAGTTGATCTGAATAGAAAATCGCATCAAAAAAGTCCTAGGCGAGATCACTGAATAGGGTGTAGAAAAGACAATACAAATATCTATATTAATTAGCCCTATCCATATAGGAAACTATTCTCAACAAAAGCAATGCTGAATACAATACCTCAGTAGCATACACACACTTTCCATCGAAAATCTGAACAAGCTCCTGTACATAGGCAAACTTCAGGGGGACACACATCCTAAATACACATAAACTACAGAATAACTTACCGAGTCCCGTACCTCATTAGTATGCACGCAAACACCTCTAAAATATACTCATTAAAGCGGGCACATTAAGCTGCAAATTAAAATTCACTCACATTGAAGTCGTCATTTGAACTCAACTTAAAAAATATATTTCTCTTCATTAATTTACTTTGTGTGCCAAAACTGTATCTATTCTTCCATATTACAAGTAAGGAGTTACAAATTAATATGTCAATAAACGAAATTAAACTATAAAAATTTAATGTCAACCCCCACCCTCTCTATTTCACTGAAATATACTGAAGTTATTAAACGCGAACGCGATTGTTAGCCTTACTTTAAAAATCAAGAAAAATAACAATTGCAAAAAACACTAATAAGACACTAGGGCGTAGGCTATCGTGCTATAGGACTTCAACACGAAGAAAACGAAACAGTAAACTAAAACAGGCGCCCAAGTTAATCAATTATAAGTCCTGCAGCATAACAACCCACTCCACATTTACAATGACGAAAGACAAGACAAACACTTACGTGATGCTGGAAGCCCGCTGAACACACATACGAAAAAATCACGGGCATAAATACAATAAGTGAGCAAGAATATAAACCAAAATCACGGTCGTAGAAGTACAGGTCTGGACACTCGCCTATCTACCAACGTATTTTGCTTAATCCCTTCTTTGACTGTAGTTCACCAGGTTACCGAGAGTGTTGTACGTCTTTGGCGCTGGAGTCAGGGCAGTCGGGCTCAAACTCCGCCCACTTTTCTCCAGTGTTTGCATTATAGAGTAAATAAAGTTTGTTGGAGCCATGCTTTAGGATTGAGAGCGAAGGAAGTACAGGATGTCCATAAAAACATTTACAACTTCAAACTGTAATAAAAAAGTAATGCAAAAAAGATATCAGGATGGGGTTTGTGGCATTACGATCAGAATCTCTCTAAGTTTTTATGTTAAATTTATCTCTTTGTTCATTCAATAAACTTCAATATATGCACCATTAGTTGCGCGTAGCACATCAAGCAAATACTCAATTTCATTCCAAGTTTTCTCAAGAAGGCTTGCATCAATGGTGGCAATGACTTACCTGATCCTACTTTTCAGTAAATTGATGGGAACTTTTTGGTGATGCACTCGATCCTTAACATAACCCCAAAGAAAGAAATAAAATGGAGTAATGTCAGGCGAACGAAGTGGCCACTATCCCGATCTACCTGTTTGGAAATTTTCATCGAGATAGGCACGAACTGCCAATTCCCAGTGGGTGGAGCCCCATTCTGCTGAAGGATGAAACGATCTTGAATACCATATAATTGTGGGACAGCATATTTAGTCACCATATCGGGATAGATATTGGCTGTGATTGTTTTTCAGCGAAGAAGAATGTCCTAATTATTCGGATACTTATTAGCCTGCACCACACGTCAACTTTTGGGCTACTGCGCCCAAGTTCTCTGTGGTTCTCAGATACCCATATCCTGACGATGTGCCTGTTTAGTAGACCTGACACATGAACGTTGCCTCGTCAGTAAACAGAATGCATTCAATAAAACCATCCTCCACGTCCATTCGAGCAGCGAAAGCTTTACTGCGTGGTCTATCATCTGGCTTGTAACAACTGCACTTTGTAAGCGTAGAGTCTCAGGTTTTTGTGAAGACTTTGTAAGCGTAGAGTCTCAGGTTTTTGTGAAGAATTTTGTGAACAGTTGAACGCGGTAACTCCAATTGTCTGGCAGCAGTACGTGTCGACTTACTAGGGCTCTGGGCAAAGGTTTCACGAACATGTTCAATGTCTCCCGCACTTGTGCTCGGCCGCCCACTGTCTCTTTGCTGCCACTCACGGATTGTGGGTCTTGAAGGTGGTTCGCTTGCATATTTGGCCCGAAAGTTATTTTGCACCTGTGTACCTGATTTTGTTTCGGTAAACCAGGAAACATATTGCACTTTTTCTTGAGGTGTAGCCATCTTCTGCAATGTTTAGATATCAGTTAACTTCCACAACTGCAACAACCAGAAAAAATTCACATAAAAACTTGGAGAGATTCTGATCGTAAAGCCACAAACACCATCCAGATATATTTTTGCATAATTTTTTTTATTACAGTTTGAAGTTGTAAAGGTTTTTTATGGACATCCTATATTTCATAAAATTTATAAAAAAATATGTTTTGATAAATTGTTTATCTTTACAATATAAACACTGTGAATTGCAGCCAAACAACAAGGAGGTCAAGTTTCCAGGTGAATCTCCAGACATGTTCTTCTACGGCAGTGACCAAAATTTAGTCCGAACAACATGGCGGAAGAACAGAAACTGTCAAACAACACAATAAAAGCGAAACCGGAAATTTCAAAAGAAAATTACAATAATATAAAACTCACTGGGTATAATTTTAATTATATATTAAACCCGTTTGTTAAATTGGCAATCTAACAGGAAAAATAATATTTTTAATTTTTGGCAATATTATTTTGATGTGTGGCAACAGTCACTTGAGAGCGCTAGTATAGCGTGAGGCTAGCTGCACCGTCTGTACCCGTGTATCTGCTTGGTTCACAGCAAGTCTATGGCGAAGATACGTGATGTTTACTAAGTTCAACAGCGTTGAAAGGGGTCCCAAATTATTACAAGCTGGTTATAATGTATGAAAGAGTGTGTATTTATGTCAAGGTGTTCAAAACGTACCTGCGGAGAACATTGTCACGTCGTAAATTTTTGAATCTTATTTTAGTTTTGTTTGGAGAGTTGGAAAGTAATTGACTCTGCTGTGGGAAGGCGATGTTATGTCTGGTTATTTCGCAATGAACGCTCGCCTTTGTGCCGGGCTCGCTGACTACTTCTAGGAAGTGGTCTGATTACAGCGGGTCAGCCACCTCTCCTAGCATGATGCACAGTTTTTCACCTGACAGCAAGGAGCGTTAGTTGCGAAACCCAGTGCCCGGGTGTCAGCCACGCTGGGGTTACTGGCCAGAGCTTTGCTGACTCGGCAGGAGAGTCTGCGTCAACGGGGCAGTTGAACGCCATTTTCGAGGAGTCAATCTTTGTCATCTGCCGGGAACGGACGTGTTGTCGGGTCCGGAGACCTGACTGGAAGCTCAGGCTGTTGAAAATGTAGGTTCGTGTCGTGAAACGTCAGCCTTGGGACGGCAACCACTTTCTAAGGGCTAGAAGGTCGATGGTGCACGCGATTAGCGAGATATTAATGAAAATCGTAGTGTTGGCGTCAGCAGAGAAACCTGCTTCCAAGGGCTTGGCCGGGAGCTGAGGTTGGGACGCCCTGGCCGTAGAAGATCAACGCCACATAGCCTAAGTACTGCGCCTGTCGAGGCTATAACGATAAGTTAATTTTAAATTTTAAGGCGGACAGTACAGTTAAAGGTAGACGGCAAATATTTAAGTTAATGTTAACTTTATTTATAAAGTTAAAAGATAAAAGTAAAGTCGAGATTAAATTCAATAGTTGTGAGAACTTTAAATCATGAGAGAGCGTGAGTCTCAGTCTGAACACACACACTCATACGAAAGTTTAACGTAATTCGTAAGAGAGAAAAATACATGTGATGTTTCTTTAAGTAATTTTTTTTTTGAAAACGAACGAATTAAATGTTGCCGACTATAATAACCTTTAAATAATTCATTATTTGTTCATTTGAAAACATTACAATGGTTAATTTATAATTGTCATAACTTTTAAGGTGTTTAAATGAATATTAAATTATTATAATAACCTTTCAAGTCGTTTCTGTGTCAGATTCCATTCTCTGTGATACATTTTATAAATTATTATTTTATTTAATAAACCGTTGTCCTTTAAATGAAACCGTTCGTGTTTAAATTTAATTCTAATTAATCTTCTCTGGCCTCAGGTTTTGTAAGTTTTCAGCCTAGTGTTAAGTTGTCTAAACAATTTTTTTTTTGCTTCAGTTACTAAATCAGGAAAACACACGTTTTTTTTTCTGAGTACGTTACCTATACGTTCCGGTCTTGTGCCTCTTTCATAAGATATATAAGCGAGTATTCTAATATTGTTTTGCCCATGATTGTTATGTTAAGCTTCGCTTTGTCCCTGAAGTTAGACCACTTTTATGATTTTAATAATTCCGGTTCTATCCCAGATTTATCCCTGTAATACCAGGTCGTGGCAATAAACACACAGATTTAAATTATATCAAAACATAGTTGCTGATAATTCATAATGTCCGAACTGCCTCGTGCACCGTCAAAATATGTTGCGAACTGGCAGTCAGTTCACATACATAAGCAGGGCATGCTTTAGTCAACAGGATACGTACAAAACACAGAATAGCACTGAATGAAATTGGTTCACATAAAACAAATACAGGCAAATAAAGAAAAAAAAACATAAAATACCAAGGAAGTCAACACATGTTTGCGGCCTGCTTTGACAAATGGACAAACAGATATAATATAAAAAAATACTGCTTAACAATGAGACGAAACAAAACACTGGTTTCAAGACACGAACAGATAAACGACGTTTCGAGAATTGAATTCGTGACTCGAGCTAATTTTCCTAGTTTAAGTCTCACGCAACGCATGGGTTCACTGCGATGGCAGTATTTTCATTTGACGCGTTATATTTTTGAGTAAATCGTCTCTGGGTTAGTTCGCAGACTGGCAACTTTAGTTTCAGAAAGGTATTATTCGGGGTTTGGAAGTTGGAAGACTTCGAATAAGCGTATTCGCGTTTACTTTCTGCTTTTGAAACACAACACTGGAAAGTAGCACAAACGATCTTTAGTAATACCTAATGATGAAGGGGAATGAGCTGAAATAAAACTGTGGGAAACTGACTCTATTTGATTAATTTACCGGTGGATAGGTCACACTAAGAAATAACTAACAAATAATAAAAATATTGAAAATGTGTCTGGTAGGTCTTACGTTGTTGATGTATCTGATTAACTCTCCGTTTGCATGCCCGCAAACAAACAAAGGGGCATGTTTTGTACGCTAGCAAATGTAGTTTTTTTCATAACGTGTATTAAGTTTTCTGATATTCTTAAATTGCTCCTCATTACTACTGCATTTGTGTAAGTTAATTTTTCTACGGTCTAAAGAGAGCGGATATCTTGTGGCGTAGAAAACATTCACGGTATTTAAGGATTTCCTTGAGGCAATAAATATAATCTTATTTGCTAATTTTTCAACTTAGGTCATTGGTGCCGGCGAAAATAGAACATTTTTAAAATTGTTTAATGACCCCTCGTAGAATAACCACTGTGGTTACCTGCTCAAATATTCGTGTACTGACAACAAAATAGGTAGTCGCAACTGCATTTGTGTTGTGTTTGTGTGGAATTTTGAAGTTCTCGTACACTTCAGAACATCCGCTATATAACACGTGTTTATGTGATATCGTGTTTAGGGGGAGTGTTAGACAATTATTTCTAATTTTTAAATTTTCGTACCATAACACTTGTTCAAGTTGTATTTTCAACATTTTCTCTTCGACAAGACATAGCGTATGTTCTTAGTAAACTGCTTGACATAAATAATAATGGAATCATTCTTTAATTTGTCATGCAGAATCATTACAAGGGAATTATAAGTAAACTTTCAAGAATTGTTACAAGTACAACAAAAGACGAACATACAACACTATTATGATCACCAGAATTCAACATAATTATCTTCTATGTCTCAACGTCGTCAAATTTACAAAAAAAAAGAAAAATAAAATAAAAGAAGTGCTTGCAGAAAAAAATAAATAACATTTAGCATCTAACACCCTCCCTCCCCTTAAGTGAGAAAGAGAATGAAAACGAAAACTTTCCTTTATGAAGTACTTAAATTACTGAACTGACCAATCAGAAATTTACTAGAGTTAAACGATTTTTGTACCGAAATTTTCCAGTTTGGTAAAAAACTTGGTTTCGGTCTAGGCAACTACTGATTGGTCAAATTTATAACATACGTACTTTAAGTCATAAAGCAAATATTTATTTTCTATCTCTTCCTCACTTAAACCATTATCTCATTAAACACATGTTCTTTAGCGGATGTTCTGAAAGCGTGCACGAATTTCCGCAGCCTTCACAAGTCCCTCATAAGTGCAGTTGCAACTATCGATTTTGTTGCCAGGACATGTAATTTTTCACAGACAACCATAGTGGTAACTCTAAAGGACCATGTGCAATTTAACAAATTCCTATTTTCAATGCACCAGTTCTCATGTTGGTAAATGTTACTTATTTAAGCAAAGAATAGTTGCCTTGTAAAAACTGTGACTTGTAGTAAAAAATTTTGTCTTTTTTTATTAAAATTATTTTACAGTAGTTTAACAAATCCACGGAGATTCCTTTACGCCATTTGTAGCCTTGTACACGAATTAATTACTAGTGTTGTATAAATAATTGTTACTGAAAATGTCCACATTATTTGTTTTTGTATTTTCTATAAAACAAATGTTCTAAGATACTTAAATGAAACAAAATTGTAAATATCTAAAAATTGAAAACACGTACCATGCAACTCTATAATTTTTTATTTAAAAAATCGAGAGTATGCCTTAACATACATGGATAGTTAGTTATTAACATATTAGTCAGAACCGTGTACATTTTGTCTACATAAAATTAGATTGTACACAGAACTATTTTCAAAAAAGTGTAACATGGTTTTAATATATCTGTTTTCGTTAATGGCACTTGGCGCCAAAATTTTCGTAATTATCTTATTGTTCCAAACACTGTCTAACTCTTACAAATTACATCATTTTGAGTGAAAGTAAATTTATTAGATATAGAATGACATCTTTATTATTTAACATAAATATTATTATTTTAAAAATACTGATAATCTAAGTTAAGAAAAATGTAGATATATTCATTAAACAAAGTTTTACATGAAATAACAAATGGGGCATACTTTAGCTTAATGCATTTACTTTCGCTCTATATTATTTCAGTAGTATCGTTTGAATATTTTAAGTAGCGAAAATAGTCAAATTGTTACTATGACATGCGCTCATACGTAAAGTATGTAATCGAAAACTATTTTATTTTTAGGAAATTGCTGTTAATGTAATGTGTAAGAATTTGACAGTGTTTGGTACAGTTAAAAAATTTAAAAAAATCGGCTTTGGGTAGAATTTGGTTAAAAAAACTGTTTGTCTACCTATATACATAGCTGAAGTTAAAAAAAAATTACCGACGATATGTGTGGAACTACAAGTTCGCGTCATCGATTACGTGCACTTTATTGAGTCAGGTTTGGATTTAAAACTTAGTCTTAGTAAATATTTTAGAAACTGGCGGGAAAGAAAATGAATTAGTTTGGAATGACAAAATAAATTCTAAATTAAACTAAAATTTCAGAGGTCTGTAATGTGAAAAGTATTTGAATCTACCAGCCCGACCAATTTTGAAGTTTTAGAATTTAAACAGGCTAAAAAATAATAATTCTGTCATAAATTAAACAGTTTTGTTGATTACTTTCTAACCAAATTATTCGACGTGACGTTTCTTGCGGAAAACTCATATCGAATTATATTGTAAATTTTTGTCTTTAATTCGTGATTCTGAAGTCTAACACTGAAACGGACATTTTACGACAGTAAATCTTCTTTCAAGTTTAAAGATATTTCGTTTTGATACTAAATTCCTTAAGAAATATAACACGTACAAAGGGAAAATGATGATTGCTTCAACCCTATTCTCCTTGAGCTCATGTTATGTGGTGGCAGGTACAAACCGAAAGGTAAGAGATACACGCAAAATGCACCTCTCAAACAAAACCAACAACCGGGTAGGGATGTATAAAAAAAGGTGACTCTGTTATTCTGTTAAGATTAGTGATAAAACCTACCCCACTAAAAGTTTTTACAGTTGAAACTCATAGGGCCGAGTGCATTTTAGCCTGATTTCCTAGATTAAAGTGAGAGTAAATCAACTATAACAGAAAAAAATTATTTAGTTATATACAACCGTCGAATAAATATTGGTATTAAGATTTGCTAACTAAATTAAACGTATATTTTAAATTAAGGAAAAAATCGGCACGGGGTTTCAAGATATATACTTAAGTAAAACTGCTGGATCAGCACAACGTTTATTGATCAATAAATGTACTGAAAATCCTATAGAAAAACAAGAACAGATAACCACATAATGCATTCGGAGCCCACAGAATGCTTTACGCTACAAATATCGAAATAATTTTTTTTACATTTTATATACAGCAGGGTAAGTACATTGTTAGAACATTAAAATAATCAACACTATATATTTTAACATAAAAAACGTAACAATATTATGAGGCCTATATTTAAATATGTCAGTTTCATAGTATAATTCCAGTGCAATTTACTGAACATCATTTATATAACAAAATGACGTAACATAATTTGAAAAAGTATCATATTTTACCGTTCAACAGCTAACTACAAGCACCAATTGTGTGTTTTTTTTGTTACGTTCTTAAAAACACACTCTGTAAAAGTGTTTGTACTCGCTGTTTGCGGCACAAGTATCATTATTATTCGGCGCATATGGCATCGTTCCGGACGAGTTCATACTGAGGGCAATGGAATGTTGCAGAACGGTTGACCGTTGTTTATGCAAGACTGATGAGAGTGCATGGTAGAGGATCAGTGGGGGTGTTGGCCTGGTTACACGCGTGCCAGAACTAATGCGCCGTTTTTTTTTTTACAAACGAGGGCATTTTTAGCGACAACAGGACGCGACATTAAAGGCCGGCTGTCGGTTTCCAAACGCTGCCATTGCAGTGATCAGCAGAAGGATGTAGGACATTCAGCGAGCGTATTAATTTCAGCAGGGTTGTGCCGCAGGAATCAGGGACAGTTTGCATTGTCGTATCAGTCCTAACTAGGTTGTGCATCTCCTACACTAGTCCCGTGACGACGCTATGAAGAGCCTAAGTTCAAGAAGATTTTCTTTTCTTCAAGAACTGAGACTCGAAGACAAGAGTTCAGGGCAGCGATGCCACCTGAGCAGCTTTCTAGAAGATCGTGCGACTAACGGGTCGAGGTTGGTCCAGAGGTGGACTTTCGCAGTAGATAAGCAAAGAAACCTTAAGTACTTTTAGTTCTGAAAGTTAGATTTCATTTCTTGTTTATAAGTTCGGTTAGGTTATTTGTTCTTTAAAATTCTTGCGTTAAAATAATTGTCGCGCGTACAGTTTGTTTCTTAAAGCGCGGTATACATAAACTTCCCAAGGCATTATTTAATTTTTATATTTGTACCAGATAATGTTTTTTCTTTTCCTGGACATCAATTGTGACTAAATTTTCTCTTAGAAATATATTTTATCTCTTATCGTGTTTACGTAATAGCTCGTGAACGTCAAAATTTCTATTTTACGGTTTTATGTACCCCACTAAAACCAACTGGCATAACAAACTGGAAAAAAAATACGGAGAATAACTATGTTGCACGCTACAAGTTGACATAATTAAAACAAATACATACAAATGAGATATGTTTGTATTAAAAATGACTACATATAATTAAAAGTTAAATTTAAAAAACAATAAAATTTGTTTAAACGCAAACTATTCTCTTTTTTCCTTTTTTATGTTTATTAGTTTTTAGCATGTATCATTGCTATTCACCGTATTTTTTTTTTCGCTTTTGTATGTCAGTTGGTTAAGTGGCAAACATAAAACCGTAAAATGAAAATTTTGAGGTTTAAGTGCTACTACGCAAAAACTATGAGCGATAAAAAATGTCATAAGAGCAAAATTCTGTTACAATTCAGGTATAAAATAAGAAACAAATAATTTGGTACAAATATAAAAATATGACGTAGAAAACTGATGTAGATGGAGATGGATAACAAGATGAAATTACGTTTTTGAAACAACCTCTGTTTTCTTTTTAAGAAGTATTTCGATGTTGGGAGAAATTATAAAATAATTATTTATGTCAAGAGTTTAAATTTCCAATACTTTCATAGTGTTAAAACAATGTCGTTAAAATGCTTTATTTTTTAACTTATTTAATTTTTTTTCATAACGTGAGCCATCTTTCATAAATCTGAATAAACTGTCTTCAATAAATTATTTCGCAGAAAACTTTTTCTTCATATTAAATCATGTTTAGCGTTGCCTTCTGAATTCTATGATAGCTACATCAGTTTACATTTTTATGAATATATTAATTTTTGTTAATTTTGCTTTTGTTAGTTCTGAGACAATTGTTGAAACTGTTATTTGTAATCACATGGAGAAATGTTGAGGACCCTTTTTTGGGCTTTACTCTATAGAGGTACCTAGTTAAACTAATATTAATTGCGAGTGCTCTAAGATATCAGCCCTTCCTACGTTTCTTGCTTCAAGTGCTGCGTCCCGTAGGTGAATATTGTGTAGAGTAAAGGTTATTTTGAGCAACGAAATACACATTTTGACGTAACACCTCCAATTTTTGTTCACGATGCAGCTTAAAAATTTAAGGGCTCTCATCCTGCTAAGCAGTTTTCCTGAACGATTTGAAGTTGAGAAATGCGGGTTAGTAAAACCAGGAGGTATAAATGTAATTTTATCACCAGATGAGTTAAAAGCTTATAATGATAAGTTAATATTCAATAAAATAAAGATACGTCAGCGTTGTTACTATTAACGACCAACATGAGAGAGGACACAAAAACCATGAGATTTACCTCATCTATAGACATGCAAGGTTGGAATTACATTGATAATATGAAGGCATAACAGATAATAAAGCGTTTGACCTCGGCGTGCAGTTCATCACATAAAAGTATGATCTGTAAGACGACATGGCCAGCCGTCTATCATTACAGCTACTATTTTTCGAAAAAACATTTAATTCTATACCAAAAGCGTAACAGAATAAGTGCATAAAATTTTTAAAATAAGTTAAGTTACATCAATTTTCTCTGTGTTAAAAGGTTTATATTATTTATGTGTTTTCCTGTGTTTCGTTCAGTTTCCTTGCGGATGGTAAATTTTTTTATATACCAGACTGATACTGATAATTTTTTTGTTGTGCTAGTATGTTACATCATTTTTATACAACCGACGAAGTTTAGTTTGTATTGTGTAAGTGGCGATAAATGACGAGTGCCTGAGAATCACCAGGATGTATTCGCCGTGAGTCTGAGAGGAGAGACAGTGTTGGTAGATGATAAGAGGTTGTACTGCCGCCGCGACATCTTTGTCGCAGGGAGATGAGGGAAGGAGCTGATGACTCGTCTCCGTAGAGAGTACAAAGACTTCTCCTGCCGTTGAACTGCTCAGGCGAACGTCTGAATGCTGACAGAGTTGTTCGGCAAAGATGTGCTGTTTCTCGTATTAATTATCGCCTGCACACTTGCTTGTTCGCAGCCTGGGAGCTATTGTGCGGTGATTATTCCCCCGGCGCGTCCCGCCACGGACGATTGTTGTGGTGTGTGTCGCCTGTCAAGCCAGCGAGGGCGGCGGTGCTGCGGGACGCTTAAATATGTTCTAGTGTTAAGGGCTTTTTCCCGAGTTTTTTTCAGACTGGTGCCAATAACTCAAATATTTTTTAACGAAATGTTTTGAAAAAAATTTGAGTCAATGTGCAATCACACGATGCACAATACTGTGGACGCGTTTTTTAAAATAATGTACCATTCGCCGGCAAAAAAATAATTTCCTTCATTTTTGCTTGTTTTAACGACAAAAAACGTTGTTTTTTGGGTAATGAAACCTAAAAACTGTTCAGTATAATTCTACAAAAAAAATCAACTACAAATTATAACATATAAGTGTCAAAACTGTGCAGCGAAATTTTGATATGAGTATTAGGTAGCAATAAAAAAATATTTTCGAAATTACTGCAAAACTCCGTAACAAGGCCGTAAGGCGCATGTATGCAACCCACACTAACCCTTATTTAAATCAAGTACAATATTACAACAATTACAGCAATAAGAGTGTTACATATATGAAAATAATCTTTGCATTTGATTTAAGGCACAGTCGATCTTATTTAAGCTGAGTTCAAATAAGGCAAGTGTAACAAATTGTTGACTACAAATTTTACTAAACATTTTTTGTATCGCTTTCATAATGTAACTTTTTGCTACAAATGATTTCACATGATGTAGCTCGAATAACAACCCTTCTATCTTTATGTAGATTCTAATCTAGTTTGACATGTGTTTTTCTTAGTAATTATAGACTTGATTTAAAAGGGGTTAACGAGGATTGCATAAATGAGCCTGAAACACTGGAATAACCTATTATGCCAAGTACATACTTGCATATATCTTGTATATGAAAGCATGTGTACAACAAAGATTCATCAGCTAGCTTTCTGGCTAGCAATATTTAAGTTGTATTGTTTAATTTACACGGACAACTTTTCTTATGAACGCAGATCTGTACCATTTAAAAATTGTAATGCACATATTTTAAACTGATTTAGGGGTATTGTGGGTAACCTATGTAATATGTATTGGCTCAGCGCTAAACATGTAAAAATTTAAAAATTGTACGTAAAGAAAATATATCGGTTTAAGTAACACGATGTACGATCCAGCAATACTCCTTTAGTAGTATTTTTTGTCCAGCTTGACACTATTTTAAAATGCGTCGTATTTTTAAGCCGTTTCATTCAAAAATTTACATAACATTGGTTTCTATTCATTTGATTTGTTTGACGAAGATAACAAAAAATTAAATCGTTCATTACCCGCTCTACAGGATGTTTCAAAAAGGTACGGCCAAACTTTCAGTAAACATTCCACACACACAAAGAAAGAAAAAATGTGATATGGACATACGTCCGGAAACGCTTACGTACCACGATAGAGCTCAATTCCCTACATCTCGTTAAATGTCATCGTTAAAAACATTTCGTACAGACACTGTTCCAATTACCCAATGGAATGTTTCGTTAGAATGTGCGTTACTTCCTAGGATGTTCAAAATGACTTCCGTGAGCGAGGATACATGCATCTATACCCTCCGCCGCATGGAATCCCTGATGCGCTGATGTATCCCTGGAGTACGGCGTATTGTATCAAGTGGCCCATCTAGCGGTGAAACTAGGAAATAAAGTAAATTGTAAAGAACCAATCCATTGGGTATTTGGGACATTTTCTGTACGAAGTGTTATTTACGATGACACTTAACGTTATGTAAGGAATTGAGCGCTACCATGGTAATCAAGCGTTTCCGGACATGTGTCCATATCACATATTTTCTTTCTTTGTGTGTGTGGAACGTTTCCTGAAAGTTTGGCCGTACCTTTTTGTAACATCCTGTATACACGTACTCGTATGGTAGCCACAGCACGTCAGTTAAGTGGCACAATATGTTCAACTGGTGTCCGTTAACGTTTATCTTTAAGATCCGTACCAAGAATTATAAATATGTTATATTGTGCTCGTAAATAAGTTTTCCAACGAAACTATTCAACGTGTGTCCATCGTGTTAATATACAGGAAGTAAATACACTTCAAACGATGACGGTGAGGTAATTTCAAAGCATCACGTCAATAGGAAAAATCATATCAGAGCCTCTCAAAATATTTAAAAACAGATTTTCGAACCTGTTTTATCTGAGAAACTACTCACGGTGTTCACGTGAAACTACTGCAGAAATATGCAGTGGACTTTGCTTAAAACTCTTCACTCACAAAAGGTAGTGTGGCCACTGAAAGTGTCAGGCGAGTGATCTACTATGGCACGGAAAGTGTCAATCGTGTGATTTGAGATACCACTGCTTACCGTTCCAGTGTCTTGCAATAGAGGTTATACCGCACCAGATAATCGTTCAACATCGCCCTTGGCAACATGCTTCACTCAGCGAAACACAAACACACGTGTACTATGCGGGCGTTGTAAGGCTGTTTTGTAAAAAAATAATATGTGATTATTGTGTATTTTTAACGAGTATTGTTCTAATATTAGACATTAAATCACGTGGGTTTTAAATACAACAGTATTATGAGCTACATGTTTTATATAACAACACATCAATGCCATATTTTTTTATGATTTTAAGTATTGCCCATAGTAAATCTAATTCAGCTTCATATGTAATATAATTCATTACATATATACCATATATACTTAATACAAAGTCTAACGCTACACTTCGAAAAATTTTTCGATTTAAAAAGACAAAATTAGATTACGTATTTTCACAAACTTAAATAATGCATCAACTTATCCGCTAATGAAAATGCACTTTAAGTATATTACAAGATAATTGTTCGACGTGGTTTATAGTATAGTTAAAGTTTTAAATGTTATTTAATAAACGTCCAGAAACAGATATTTACGTGATATTATGATAAAATAATTTATATAAAAAACTTAATTTCATGTTCACGTCATTGAATAAAGTGTACATATAGAAGAATAATCGACACATACATAACATTATAGTATACTTGTTGCTGCAGTATATTTATAAGTAATATTTTGCGATATGAAGTAGGCAGCGCTAGTGCGCCATTTCATCAAGAAAAGTTTATTGTTTTTTTGCGTATAATATTTTTAGGCATAGTTTAATCCCAAACTAAATTGGTAATTTTGGCTGTCAAAAATTTTAATGAACTGTTGTCTCTGGACGATAGATATTACCGCGTGTAGTGCACTATAATTTAAAATGGTAGGCCTATTGAAAGATACTGGCCCAAAGAAATAAACAAACGGTCCTTTTAAGAAATGTTACAATTAACATAGCCATAAAATTAGGATTTATAAACATTTCTTATATTCATTTTTGATCAAAACATGACAATTGCTATAAGGAAACGAGGAAACACTGTGATAGAAGGCGTTCACTCATAGCAACAGAATTATCATAAAATATTAAACTAAATGTCCTGACCGACACACTCACTCACTTACTCACTCATTCACTCACTCATCAACGTACAGCCGATGAAATTTTGAGGGAAGCTTCCCCTTGCCCCTTAGGCACCCAAAAAGAATGGATTTTTGAAATTCTATAATTGAGGGGGTGTAAAGGGGTGAATTGTGTTTTTAAAGAATCCCTGATGTCTCATTATTGGGAAAGCTATCATAATATTTTTAACTTCAAAATATTTCCCAAACAAATGCATATTTTCGAATTTTTCGATTATGCGAAATTCGAAAATTAAGGGGGTGAAAAGCCGTAAATTTGTTTTTCATTAATCCGTGATTTCTTCTGAACAATTTCAGTTACTGAGGGGATTTTTCTTTAAAATGATGCTTAAGTAAATATCTAAAAATAATTTTAGAATTTTTTGAATTTCGACCTTGTAAGCTCTTAAAATAATATAAAGTGTTTTTAATTAATCCTTCTTTGCCTATCTTCTAAACCAGTGGAAATATTGAAATGGTTTTCGCTTTAAAATAAAACTTACGTAAATATAAAAAAAACAATTTCAGGATTTTTTGAAATTTGTCTTTGAAAGCTGTAAAAAATTTAATGTGTTTTAAAATAATCATTTGTACCGTTTATACCCGTTGAGATACCGAGATGATTTTTTGATAAGAATGAAGCTTATGTACATATCTACAAATCAAATTCAGGATTTTATGAAATTCGAAAAATTAAGGATGTGAAAAGCAGTAAAATTTTAGTTTCCCGAAAAAAGAGAATGATCATGGAGAAATAATTCAACAGTTGTTTATTTTTGCCAACCTCCTCATAAATAAAACCTCTTTGGACTGTAGCCTGTACATATGAAGGGATTATCACGGCCTGCCTTTAAGCATTCACTCAGGTATTATATATAGTTTGTGGTGTGGGAAGGGTGGGGTTACGGGTTCGTATCCCGCGCAAGACTTTGCGATGTGAATTAGTATGACATCATACGAGCATATTACGTGCCCTCTTTACACTGAACTAAGACAATTTATAGTTCACTGTTATTGGCTAGCTGTTAAATGCCTTCATCACATATATTATTCAGAGTTACTGTTTCAATTACATAATTTCACGCGGGCAAAGCCGCAGCTGGACAGCTATTTTATAGAGAAATAAAAATTAATTATAAACAAAGATATTCTGCAGTTAAAGTACGCTCAGCGAAGTGGACTGGATAAAGCTGTTTATATTTGTTGTTTTAAAGATATGCAGAGAATATAGTAACACCACCAATTGATACGTAATTAAAAGTTAGTAACTCTTTTCTATAGTACACGCGGGTGAAGCCGCAAAGGGACGGCTAGTATCTAAATGAAAACATAAAATGTCTGAAGTCCAAGGTACTGTGACGTTACAGAAGTCAAACAAACCGCCACCTGCCCGGTTGATTCGGGTTCAAGTTTCAGGGGGGAACGTAAGGAACAGGGTGAACGGTAATGAATGGGGTTGGGGGGGGGGGGGTTCTCGGGATACACCTGCTTTCCTCTAGCTCTTATACGTTGCTATTCACATCATGCTTACAGTACTTGAAGAGACTTTTGGTTACAGTCACCGTATTGAAACATCGTAATTTTTGCTTTTTTTAAATTCTAGTAAGAAAATTGTTAAATCTGTGCCTATACCGCTAACTCAATTTACTTTGCGCTACAGTACCAACATTGCGATTTAGCTGTTAACATGTAATTACGCCGCAATCAGTCTGGCAAAAATGTTTATATTCATTATGTACTGGGCTGATTGTGAGTTAATTATTCATGAGTAGCTCAATCGCCATATCTATACAGTAAAACGAAAGGTAAAAAGGATTTACGTCTCGTTAACAGCGAGGTCATTATATACGGTGACACACTTAGTACAACAACAGGAACTGGGAAAGGATTCGGCCAAAGCCTTTGCTAAGAAACCATCCCAGCATTCGTCTGGAGCCGATTCGCGAAACCATGGAAAACCGAAATCAGGATGACCGTAGACGGTGATCGAACCCGGGTCCTCCCGAATGCGAGTCCAAAGTTTTACCGTTGCGCTACCTCACTCGTTATTTGTAATTTAACGGGAAGTTATTAGAATTTGCAGTTATAATCGCAGTTATAACATTTTTACTTGAGTATTTAAAAAAGTGAATAATAATAAAAATTTATTGTTAATATAACCTAGCCTTTATAATTGTAAGTTTCTTGAAGCCAATTTGCAAAAATTAAGTAATAGCAATCCTACATAATAGTTTTAGCCAACTTTTTAAACAAAATTGTTTCCAATGTTACGAACTTCTGAGGCACAATCTCTGACGCCGGAACCTCGTGCATTTAACTGTGGCGCAAGAGATCACGCGTAACGAATTAGTAATTCTGGATAAATATATGCTCATAAAATTGGCAAATACCATTATCTAGGATTGTCATTGAGTATTTTATCCGTAGTGGCTTCGAAAAAAAGTGTAGAAATCAATTAACGTTTTCAGCGTTTTTTACCTACTACGTACTTTTAAGCATTGACTAAAATCTTTTCACTTTACTCCAAGACGAGTAACCCTCGATAATTTACCAAACATTCTTGGGAAATAAATGCAATTACATTGACTTTTCATAAAGTAACATGCGATGCAGATTTATTCTTCTGAGCTTAGTTATACATCAACGTTAATTAGTTAATTAGTAGAATTAAGAGTTCTGTATTGCAACTAACAAAGTATTTAAAATGGCATTTTCTTCCTAATATCAGTGCGAAAAGAGTCAATTTACTCTCCGTGACAACTAATTGTTGCCAAGTTTCTGTGAGCAGTAAGCACCAGTTGCAACACGCAGCTAAATACACGTTGAACCTGGAGTGTTAAAACACGATCAATAAGGTAGGCCATGAGGCAGTGAGGTAGGCGAGCCTTCTAAGTTGCGCGATGGCAAACAAAACAAAATAAAAATAAACTGAAAACAGACACCGGCGCTCTTCACACTTGGTTCGTGCTCATGAATATTCTCCTGTTGCAACTCCAGTCACGTAGTTTGTTGCGCCAGTTAAACTTCTCTCTCTTCTTTTTCCAACTTTCATTTCAATTGATCTCAGCAGGTTCTATGATAATTTCGAATACGATGAGACATAATTGTGTTTCCTATTATATATGACGGTTTTACATCATGCTTATGCGCGTCTTAAAGCAACATACTTTGAAAATAATAAATATAATTAACCCTACATTTTTCACTTATGTAGAAGTACTGAAAATCGATTTAGTGAATTTAAATATTTTAACAAAACATTTATCACTATAAAACACATAAAATGAAATTTTACACTCTGTTAATTTTAAAGCGTTATTGCATGCCAGAAATGTGATTTTACACTTTACTGCACGCAAAGGCAGTATAAACAATACTGTATAATATACATGAAAAAGTATAGCTTTGAGAGTTATTTCAGGTTACTTTTGCCATCACACAAAAATTACTTACTTTTTAAACGAACGAAATAGAGTATCGTCAGAAAATAGATTTTAATAATTACAGTGACTTTTTTTGTGTAGTCACAAAGAAACGTAACGAATATCATTAAAAATTAAATTATTTAATTTTTGTTTTTATTAAAATATATTATTTGTATGAACATAAAATACTATGCGACTTGAGCATACTAATACTATTTTTAACGTGTTAGTAAATACGGTCTATACAGCAAGGCATGTGAAAATTAAATATATCTGCAAATTTTATTTGTATGTCACTGCGTTTGAAACATCTGTTGCAGGATTCACATTATCTATTTTATGTAATAACACTGGTTAATATTCATGGAATTATAACCTGGATATAACAAGTATGACATCAGAAATTGAGTGATTACTTACGTATTATAATTATTAATACATATGTAATTATAAATACCTGCAACATGTACTTACGTATTATAATTATTAAAACATATGTAATGATAAATACCTGCAACATGTTCAAAATGTTCCTTGTATTTGTAACTACGTACAGTTTGTGTTCTTTATCTTATTTTCCTAAAATGTTATTGTTAGCATACAGAAAATTTTGCACTTTATACATATATCCAATAGAAATGAATAAATAAAAAGAAATATGTATGCCTTCAACAAACACGTCGAAAAATAATATAATGCTTTTAGTTGTGAGCAAGAAAATTGGTTTCTTAAGATGGCGTGGTAGATGAATAAGGGATGGGTTCTACAATTGAGATATACACGTTTTTTAATGTCAAAATAAGAAAACTGCAAAACAACGATCCTTGATAATTATATATGCAAACATAATTAGCAAATATTTACCCATAATTATGCATTTGTAAAGCGTGATACTTTGCGCCGCAATTAAATGTACAATATTTCAGCATCGGAGATTGTTCTTTATATATTCGTTACACGAAAAAAAATTTTGCTCGGAAAGTTGGCAGAAACTGTTGTCTGGAATTACAGTTTTTTTTTTTTTTTTTTTGCAAATTGGTTTCGAGAAACCTACAGTTCTAAATTGATGCTTTTAGTGCTGAATTGTATACCATGCAGTCTTAACGTGCAGACACTGTAATTCCGAAGAACACCTATAAGGTTAAATTGTTTCAATCTGGCTCTGTCGAAACGCCATTATTTTAAATATGACTTTTTTTTAGGCTCTGAGCCCCTTTAAAGTATTAAACATCTCACTCGTATTACATTCTCATTGTCATTTACCACGATGTTTGTTTTTATAGAATATGTTTCAGAAACTACAAGGAAAATTGAGAAAGAATAGATCCTTTTACATATTAAAAAAAAGTTATGTTTTTTTTTCTGTAAACTAAACTAATATGCGAACATTTATAGTTTTAATACTCACAATGACTAATAATGGCTTAAAATATTTAACCGTCAGGCACTTGTTCTTTATGTGTTTAATTTCTACAACTTCTATTTTTATCATGTTATTACTTAACTTCACGTGTTTCGCTTACATCACATGTTGTTTTGAGCAATTAGCACAAATCTACTTTCATAGTTACTGAACAGTAATTTTAGTTTTTCATTATTACCTGTTTTTAAGTAGTATATTTTCGTTTGTCATGACACATTTAATGTATGTATCAGCACTTAATTGTTTGTCTTTTGAGAGGGACTTCAAAATTTGTTATTTTGTTAAATTTATTAATAAATAATTCACTTTACGGTAAAGCACACAGGAATGTTAAATACATTTGTAAAATGGTAGTAAAGTTTACCACCTTTTAACTCTACCGCATTGTAGGATTCCCTTGATTTCAAAAACTATCATACAAGTCTTAATATAAATTACAGCTTTACAGGCAAAAAAATTCGAATAACCTAAACTCCAACGTTTTCGAAAAAAAAACCGCAAGTTATCACATTAATTTAACAAATAAATGTGGAATAACGATTGCTACAAATATATCTCAGATGAAGTATTTCTTCAGTTTAAGATTTAAAAATAAATTCCTGCCATTCTTAACCCTTAAATTGGCAAATATAAAAAATTAAAAAGAATTTTTTTTTCAAGATAGAGAACACTTTTTTTTGACAATAAAGAAATATATTTAAACATAAACAATATTTTTTTCCACATTTTTTTTTTTTTTTTGGAAAATATTGGATTGTATCTTCACAGATACATTGCCAAGTTGGTACAAATCTACTGTTGTATCTTCTAAGATACAATGCCAAGTGTTAACAGAACTTTCGTGTTTCTTACAATGCCGTGTTAGCGGCTTTGTATTTACTGTTCTTTAGTATACAACATTAATTTCATTCTTAAGATTATTAATGCAACATATAAAATCGTACCACAAGGTATGATGCCTAAAATTTGAACACATACAAAAAGTAATGCGTATCCTGATGGTTCTATATACAACGAAATCACAAAAGTTTTAGTTCTTTGAATGAAAACCTCAGAACCAGTTCCTTTTCTCCTACAAAACAGCCTGATATTGCACTTTAATCAAATCACTGCAGTTTTTCTTTCCATTAGAACACATTAAAAAGTATTTTTATCCTGATGGTTTTGTATACAACAAAATAACAAAATTTTTACTGCTTTGAGTGACAACCTAAAAAGCAGTTCCTTTTTTCTGCAAAACACAGTCTGACGTTGCACTTTAAGCAAATTACTGAGGTTTGTCCGTTAGTGCAGAAGTGTCATCGACCTTTCGTTGAAAAAGTCAGAAAATGTCCCATTTCATCGTTCCTGACGTCTGTGCAGGGTCGATGAACCTTCTGGGGCACTTATTTTCCTGGGCGATGGTATAATTTCGTCCAAGGAAGGCCGACCTCGTTTACGGTTCTTCAGCATCAGCCCCTGTGCAATTGAACACCGAATATCTTTCAGGCTCACAGTTAACAGATTCACCCTCACTAAGCGTTAGTTCTCGTGTGTAAACCAGCCACGCGTTGTTCACACAAATGTCTAGAAGCTGCGAAAATATGGCAATGTACCAACAATGTGATATGAAGCCTTTCCGGTACAATGCCACGAGCATGTCAGCCAAATCAGCACCGCCCATGTGTTGATTATAGTGTTTCACAATTTGTAGGCAAGGAGTTCCTTTCTTTTGGCGAGTGGTTCTGTCAAACCTTTTGACAGAGCTTGCTGGATAAGAGTCAACATATGAACTACACAAGATCACTGCTTTATTGTTAATCCATTTTATTTTAACTACCTTCTTGTCGTTATCGACCATTTCACAAAAACTCCCTCTTCCATCCTTCGATAATTCCTTGTGGATGTCAACTCACAATTTCTTAGTCTGTTAGCGCGAAAAGTTCCAAGTGAGAAGATACCTTTATCTTCTCGTAAGTATCCAACTAAATCTGGTGAACAGAAAAAGTTATCAAAATACACAACCGAACAAGAAGGGTCAGGGATTCTTCGACACAAAGCATGAACTACTTTTCCGCTTAGGTCATGCACTTCTTCAGAATCTGTAAACGTATATCCATCGAAAGTGTCTCGTCCACCGTCGATAATGAAGTCATACACAATACCAGACACTCCATAGCGAACAAACTTCTTAAAACCCCATTTTTTGGGCTTACTTTCTAAATGTTGCCTCCTTAGCTTAAGTAGACAGCACGTATATTCAAGTCTGTGTGCTCTTACGTGTTGCATTCCTTGTTTCGTCCGATTTTGCTGCAGTATTTTATACAAACACGTTTGTGGTTTGTCAGTTGATTAATATTATGGTGGTATAGTGATTTTGAGTAGCTGACGGATCTACTAAAACTGATTGGAAGCATACTACATTCAGTATGATATCGTGTAGCTTGTTTTCATTGTAATTTGTTTTTCTTGACGTTTTCGTTGTACAATGTTGATCAATTTAAACGCCAAATAAATTTAAGCGAGAAGAAATATGAATCATACTTGTAATTATGAACATGATTAATAATATACTAAATCTCTGCTACCAGAAGAATATAGCACAGTAGATCAATTTATCTAAGAAAATTTTGTACAATGCTACGTAGGGTCAGTATTTTGGAAGAAAAGGCACGTTAAAAAATGTAGTGGAAAAATAACTGGTTGTTTGTAAGTTTTTCAGCATTTGCATGAGACATGGAAGATTTGCAGCATGCATTACACACCGTGGTCAGTTTTACATTGCAGTACTGATGGGGGAATGTAGCATTTTGTTAAATGACATACGTGTTCTGACCGGGACCCATCGTACAGCAGAAAATGTTTCCGTTCACTTTTTCAATCTGTGACATAAGTTATTTCTTACTGTCCTGACTAAGTCAGTGTAAGTGCTGTCGCATTAATTTTTATCGTATGATATACACTTTTATGGACTTATATATTTGTTTCTTGTTTTTCCTTTGTTCTTACAATATGCCATTAAAAACGTATTTTATTTTACCCACAAAATTCTGCTATGATAAATGGTTGTACGTCGTGGAAAAAAAATGTTCATTTAAGAATATGACGAATTTTAGATTGTAAGCTGTTGTCCTAAGTCGGTATCCATGCCTCCCCTTAACTTTGGATGAAAAATATCCCAGGACAGCATTGTAATCTTCGGTGGAAAATTCTTTGCTGAAGTAACACGAATCATGAAAAGAGGTCACGCAATTTCGTCATTTCGTCTTCGTGTTGACTCCCATTGGAACAGGTCATAAATTACTTCTACAAATATATAATTTATAATGGAAAATAATGTACTTCATAACAACTCATAGCTACTGTGTGAATTTACGCAGTGCAGACCACGAAATTCGTACAAGTTGTTTGCAGAAATGTAATGGGCAGTGCGTGTTTCCTAGCAGTTGAAAGTTTGTAATATCCGTCGTTGGATCGCATACAAATGGGAAACTTGAGTTGCTGCTTCTAGCGGAGTTGCAATTGTCTGGCGCGGCTCCTGTTAACCGTGAGCAATGATAGAAATCATATACCGTGATATTTATTTATATTTTTTTTTTTTACGAAATGAACGAGGCATTTCATTCTATTTTTACTTTACAACTTTTATAAGTGAACAAAAATTTTCTTGAAAAATTCCTTGTTTGTAAAGATACAAAGAAAAAAATATAATACGAAAATTTTGTAGCCTACCAAAATCATAGGTTTGGTTTAAAATAGAATAGTTATACAGAAATCATTTTCTGGAATAAAGTCAACATTCATGATAATTACTTGTTCCAAAATAAATAATAATAAATATCGTTATGTCACTGAACAGTAAATTTAATGCATTCAAATAGAAACGGCCGTCAAAAGCGTGTACATCAACGTCATCAAATGGTATGTTGCGTGGCATCCAACAGCAAGGATGCTGATCTGAACTAGTCCATCCAAACAGTTTTTTTGTATAATTTACATGTGAATTATTTGTTGTAAAATTGTTAAGAAGAATAAGTAAAATGTAATGTTTTATTAAAATAAATATTTTTAATATATTTTTTCGTTATTGTGTATTCAAATAAATATTCGATATCTTTCAATTTTTGGAATAACTTCATTAATGGTGTAACATGGTATTTACTAGGCAACTGGATTTCCAAGAATTTTCTTGTAATTATTCTTCCATCGTATAAATATTTTACTCAATTCATCCCGTAAATGAAGCTATACAGTCCTATCGGTTACGACTACGGCCATAGAAGTACAGGTCTTGACACTGGGGTTAAAAAAATTACCCTCGTATGACTGATACGCGCCACTGGTGACGTTTTAACATTGCGTAAACGTAACTTATGTCCGGTTTCTCAATGTCTGATTTTCTTCTGTTTATCTTACGGTTAAAATTTAACCAATGGTTAGCAACAATATCTGTTTCTCAAGTACTGATTAAGATTAATCAATGGGTTAGCAGTCAGTAACCATTGGTTATCTTAATCATACGAAGAGGTATTGATTACAGAGTTAAACAGTACTTAAAAAAAAAAACAAACAAGAATATAAACAGTGACAATTTTTTAGGTTATGATGGCGATTGATTTAAATTTATTGTTTGAAGAAGTTTATGAAGAAATAGCAGATTTCATAAACCGACCAAGACTTTTCGGGAATGCCCAATTCACATGTGAATAGATGACTGTGAATATGTTATGAGATTTCGCCTGAGTAAAAATACTGTTCTAGTACTACTAGAAAAATTTGAAGGACAGCTGGAAATGACCACAGACAGGTGTGTACTAGTTTATTGCATGTTTTATTTACATCCCATAAACTTTAGTACGTTCGGGTAAGTAATATTCTATTGTAGGTTATGTGAAAACATTTGGTGGTTATGTCACATGCCTTTGTATGATGTCTCTATACTTCCATACATTATATTGCAAAATTGGTTAGAAACCTTTGTTAGATATGTTAACACACATTTGTACGTTGTACTACATATCTTACATAATGGTATTCAAATATATATTTTTATTTCTTCGGGAAAAATGAAACATACATTGATCGGGGGATCAGGATTGAAAAGTTCTTAATATAAATTTAAAGATTATATTACATGTTTTTAGATACTTTTGTATATTATAATACCTATTACAGGTTATGTTAATTTTACATAATTTTGTAGGTTATGTTGAACATATAGGTTCCTAGATGAATTAAATTCTACTTCGATTTTCTTCCATGCATCTTCTTTCTGCTTCCAAGTTACCGCGTCAGTTTTTTTTTCCTTTTTGCGTTTTATAATAAGGACGTATTTTTTCAGCAAGCGAAATCAGCATTTCTGTTTCCAGAGAAACAAAATTTTCGGTACGTGGCCAATTATTTTCTTCCATGATGTATACAAACACCGCTAACCAGCACAACTAAATAAAAAATAAAACGCTTCACTGCAGCCAATCACAAGCTGATACGTCATTGCATGGTTGCCACATTTACCTTAACCGATACTTAGCTAAACATAAGATTAAAGTATGTTGAGAAACACTTCAGATTTAATCACCACTTAATCAATAGGTTAAATATAATCATATGATTAGCTAACCAAGGCTTTAATCAGACATTGAGAAACCGGCCCTAAGAGTAACAACTTCGTGTCAGAGCCGCTAATAGCACTAGTAGAATGACAGTATATTACATTGTTAAAACCACACTTCGTTAATAGTGGGGCTTTCAGTCATAAATGTGTTAACTCAGTAGCAGTGGCAGATAGGTTAGTGTCCAGACCTATATTTAAAAGACCGTAGTGTTGACAAAGAATCATTCTTTTATGACGATTAAAACTGAAGTACACCTAACATGTGATAACTCCAACTGTAACGATGAATTTTACGTTTTAAATACTTACGATATTGTGTGAAGGAAATTATATTGATAATATATTCAACGTTATATCATAAATATTTTGGTGAAAAAAAAAACCTTCGTCACTGTAAAGCATTTTTATCCTTGTACCAACAACACAAATGGGGATTCAAGTGTTTCTGGCACAAATAAAAGTCTTAAAATATTTAGTTTCTCATTCTGTACACGGCTCAGAATTCATCATGTGATCGCGAAGATGTGAAACTAAACAGTTTAAAAAATTTCAATTTTAACCTTAATTTAAATTGGTTAACGAATACAAATCATGCTTAGTCATAAGTTAATCGAATTACAATGTTGGTCGTTAAACGTAAAAATTAATTAACTGATTATATTGTTAGCTAATTCTACAAATTGAACTTATATATATTATAATCTGATACTTTTGAGCATTTAGTAAAATTTCTATATTTTACTCAGTACAACATATTTCTAGATGACAATAGTGCACACTGTCGAGGTCGGGCTTATGGTGTGAAAAGGAGCACGAAAAATAATATTTTTGTAGGTATTTACCCTGCAATATTTATTTTGTGGTCTCCACAAAAACATTATGTTGACACCACAAAATATTGTGTCCTCCGCAAAATTAAATTTTTGTTACTACAAAATAAGCTTGTAGGGAAGACTTCCTACAAAATGTTTTTTGATTGAGAGAATGAAACTGGTCAACGGTATCAATGGAGTTGAGCGTCGCTTCGCGGCTTACTGCATAGTTCACACGTTCACGCTGTGAACTAACAACTGACTCTCTGTATATTATACCAGGATATCAGAATGTATGTAAAGGTATGTAAACACTTTGATATTTAAAATACTCGTGCCATGGCATTGTGTACGCATTGCGACTATTTCCCTCCTTACCGAACTACACATTCACATTTTACAGTCGATGAGAAAAAGTTTACATTTTATTGTTGATAAACATGAAAAAGAGTACTTAAAATATATAATAACCCTTTGTTATTAGAGGCAATCACTTCGGAGACTATAAAAATATGACGTTAGACATTTAATAAGTAAAGCCGTACTAAGTAGATATTTAGGAAATTGAATAACTTGAAAATACTAGCGAGTTATTGAAATTTATATTTTATGTTGCGGCGCGGAGTATAAAAGGCAAGAAATAAATTTGCGTCTTTCTTAAAAAGTTGCATATGCATACATGTTACAATACAAAAATATAATACAAACGAATACATATGAAAAATATATTTTCAGTTAGAATAAATAACTGAACGTTTATAGTTCTTGCCTAGGGATATGTGGGCGTTGAATGATGCTAAATATAATATTAAAGCAAAGTTGACAGGTTGTGTAGGTTAAATGTAACGAATTAAAAAACCAATAAATAAATAGTATCCCTCAATGATAATAACAGAGGTAAATACATTCAATGAATTAAAATATATTTCTTTTAACATGACAAGTATGCATATATGTTACGGTGCAAAGTAGAATAATACTAAATCAATTACTGTTTTTATTAAAATTATTTATATGTGACGTGTTACTTGCGTAATGTGGGGCGAGGGGATAAATTATATCAAGAGGCGAGTTGTGTAAAGGGAAAATATCTTTAATGAGAGAACTATTATTTACTTTGTTAAATTTATTTGAAAAACTTTAAACCAATTAATATATTTATATAATTGGAAATTGAATATGTATGACTAATGTAGGAGTTGGTCTGAAGCAACTGCATTGATGTTTACACTAAAATCAAAATGTTAAAACATAAATTTTTTCTTACTTAAATAATTTAATTTTTAAATAACTTATATTTTTAACTTACGTATTAATTAAGTAATGGGTACTTGGGTTATAAGAATATCAAAACACGTATTTAAGTATGGTGTTGGAATAAACAACGTAATATTAAAAAATATTAAAATAATAATTGTATCAAACATAACGATGTAATCTTAAGATGGCAGCTCAATGCTCACGTCAATTAGCCAATGAGCCTCTTTTAGAAGACAGAAATGAAAGTTTCAGGAACGAAGTAAGGTGACGTGCGAGAATTTTAAACGAAATTAATGACATTTGGTTTTTTAAGTTTACGGAATTAAAAAATATACAAATACACATAAGATTTTATTTTCGATTTTCGTAACTTTTTTGAATTCCCCCTTGTTTTTCAACATATAAACATTTTTCTTTTGTATTTTTTGCCTGCTTTTGGCCATCTTTTGAATGTAGTGTCAAATTACAAAAACGAGTTAAATAGCACTCCAAAGTGGAGACCAAGTCGATCCTCACCGAACGCTACCGAGCGATACACCTTAGAGCTCGGAGTCCTCATTTTCGTCTACTTATTTTGATTTATGTGTGTTTGCTCTTTGTTAAATTGTGCTCTCGTAAGGCCCTAAATAAGTTTGAAAAAAAAATTTTTTTTAATGATATATGTAGTATGTAGATTTCACTTAACTTTGTTTCATTGTTGCTGTATTTAAACATATGTATGCACGGTACTATGTTCGATAAATTCCTACTGACCACAGAAGAAGTGACGCCAGTACTGTAAATGTAGAACTATGTGCACTATTGGGCAGATAATATCTTCCAAGATTGACTTCAAAAGTATGGTCTTCATCTCGTACAAACTTAAGTAATAATTATGTAAACAAATACACGTGGGATAATGAACTGTAATGCTCCTATGAATATACATATTCAGTTACGACCTGGATTTTCAAGTCATTACAATAAAAAAATTATATTTTCTGCATGAGAGTTAATGTTTCTTCTCAATGCAGACATGGGACTACGGTTACCGTAGTAACTAGAGCACTCGCCGCCCACCTATGCGTTCCGGGTTCGATTCCCGTTGGGGTTTCTCCGCTGATTTTCGCATGTAGGAATCGTGCTGGACGAAGACGCTGGTCGGCGAGTTTTCTCGGGGAGCTCCCGTTTTATCTCTTTGCTGCTCCATACATCATGTCATCCCTCACCAGCGATAAAGACATTAAGCGCTGACTAATATATCTTCAATGTAGACCTGTAGAGGGCGACTTGTGCGTGAAATATTTCTTAACCTGTGATGACGATAAGACTTCTTTATCCACCGAGGCTCCCCAGGAACTCACGAAAATCCACTTAAACACGCAGCACGTCCCCCCTCCCTCCCCGGGCTGAAAACTCTCCCCCTGCTTTGTTTGCAGCTAATTGACAGGCAAAGTAAATTAGCGGCAAGACAAAGCGCCATGCTTGCAGTTTTTTTCACCGATGCTCCTCCACTTAATATCCCCTTTCTCCATTTATAACCCCCGCCCCTTCTCATAGCCTT
The DNA here is from genome assembly GCA_003012365.1 of Medauroidea extradentata. Taxonomy (NCBI): domain Eukaryota; kingdom Metazoa; phylum Arthropoda; class Insecta; order Phasmatodea; family Phasmatidae; genus Medauroidea; species Medauroidea extradentata. The sequence goes on along the minus strand of PNEQ01078225.1, from coordinate 183,447 downwards.
GTCTCAACCCCCGCTGATGTAACGAACTGCGTAATGAAGTTTGTCGCGGTAATAGAGTAGCGTTATTGTAGGTGGGAGCTTATTTTTCCCTCTTCTAACGTGTTTTGCAGACACAACAAAGACATATAATCATGCAGTTGGTAAAGAGCTTGTATTGACAAAGAACCGAGACTAACAGAGCGCTTACGTAGGGCCGGATTTGCCACTAGGCCCAGGATTACGGTGCAAGTATCACATGGGCGACATTTTAGCGAGGGAAAATATATATTTATGTTACTATTTTACTACTGCAATGATTGTCATTAAAATTATTTTTCAAAAGTGTACCTGAAATAGAAAGGTAATTCATTGTGTCTAAACAATTATTGTTATTATAAGTAACAAGATAACAGAGCCTGGGTATTTTGAACAACGTGGTGTTGAAAATGGGAAAAGGAAGCTAGTTGGTAAGGAAGGGTGTAAAAGAGAGGCTGCAGGAGTTCCTGAGACTCAATGACCTAGGACACCTAGATTCTTAAATACGGCTCTGCAATTATGCGTTAGGAAATAACATGACAATGTTTGCACTGAATTCGATACATTGGTAAAATTATTTTAGTGTTTATATTTCGTATTTTAGCATCACAGTCCCATATTAAAGAGTGTCCTGTCAGATATCATATTTAAATTGACCACAATTTTGGTATACATTTGAAGTATGGTAGTCCATAACAGTGAATACATTTGATGACTTGTTATATGTTTGAAATCACAGCCAGACACTTAATTTGAGAAAGATGAGGAACATGATTATCTGAGATACGTCACATTAAGTTAAAACAGGAAAACGGCTGGCATTATGAACATGTAAACACAATATGAAAGAAATACCCAATAGTCAATTCAGCGTACTAAGGAATGTATGTACACTAATTTTTTTTTCTCAGATGTGTAAAATATTGCTAAATATAGAAAAATACTTTCGCTTTGAAAATATGAATATATAGTGAAAGAAAAACATGAATGTCGAAGCTGCTTTCCAAGCAGTACATGTGCACAAAGAATATTAATAATTAGAAGAAAACAATTCCTCTTGTCTTTCAAACTATGCTAAAATATTAAAAATTTGCCCCATTATAAAAATATATACACAGGATGAACAAAGTAAATAAACGTCAACTCAGCTTACGTTGTAGTATACTGTAATAAATTTGACAAAACACAAAATTAATTACTGAAATATGCCATATTGTGTTAAATTAAAAAATAATTGTCACCGTCTTAAACATATGACCCTAGAATTAACAAAATATACCAAAGTCAAGTCAACTTACTAAGTAACAGTTGTGTACCAATATTAACGTACTTCGAAACAATTATTTCTCAAATATATTGTAATAAGTTAAAATTTAAAATAGCCTTTATTATAAAAACACTAAAACAGCATGAACGGATTACGCACGTCAAGTCTGCTTGTTAACTTTTACACGTGTACAAACTGTAATAAAATTCGGTAAGTATTTCCTGAGACATGTCATATTACGCTAAAAATGTAAATATTACCGCCATTAAGACAACATGAATACAGGATGAACGAAATGTACCAAAGTTCAATTGCTAAGTAGAATATGAGTACTAAGTTAAGTTAAAATCGTAAAAATATTTTCTGATATTAATCATACTATGTTAAAAATATAAAAATGGCCACTAAAATGAAAATATGAGCACAAGATGAATGAAATAAGCATACGTTTAGACAGCTTTGTGTGTAGTATGTGTGTATCATGTTCGATGAAATTCGGAAAAATAAAGCACAAACGATAATGGTAGTCTTCATTCGACAACAGATGTGGCGTTTTGTCTGTTCCCGTCTTCAAGCACATGAACAATTTGAGGAACTCTTATCATACTGGCTGTGACATATGGAATATCCAGGATTATTGAAATGGTGCAGACATATAACTCTGCCTATGACAGTGCCATTGTTTGGTGTTTTTATCGGTCACTTTCTAGTGCTTAGTACTTTTGTGTATCTGTGGGTTTTATGCTCCGGAGCGAAATTCGCCAGCAATGACGTATATCCTGTAAAACATTTCAGTTTGTCATGCAACATTTGCTTAAAAAATGAATCATCAGAAATTTTCAGATTGCATTGTATTAAATGTTTTTTGAGATCATTTCAAATAACTTTGTTTTTTTTTATTGCTTACTTGTTCGCTACGCACCAGTTCTGATCAAAATGGCAAACAGCAAAGTTTAAGATGTTTAGAAAAAATTTTATTTATTTTATCTTCTTAGAAGTGCATCAGCTTTCTGATCTTTTAAGCAACCTGTCAAAATAAATTAAATTCAATTGAACATGTTTATATTTTCCTGTAAGTGTTGGACAAAATTAAAAAAAAAAAAGTCATATGTTTTGATACAGTGGCACTTCTACGAATAATTTTCACCTTTATAATAACTTTAATGCTGCTCGTCTTACGAAAATGTATCGCTAGTAACATCTTGACTGTAAAAATATTTCAATATACTCGTATAGAATGATAAGTCAAAATCATATTTATTAGAATTTTTAATAAGCGTAGGAACTCAAGATAGCTTACAAAAAATAACACGAAGAACTTCGTGGCATATATTTTATACATGCAATAATTTTAAAATTTATGCTTTTATGATAAAATATATTACGAATGTTGAAACAAATATAGTGTGAAATGACATAACTTTTAACATTATCGGCCACTTTAAAAAATAATATTCTTTTTCTATCGTGAATCATAAAGATAATAATTACATGGAACATAATTTCAATTCTTATTACTATTCTTACAAGTAATAAGTTCGAAAGTATATGTTACTGATTTAAATATAAAATTCAGATATATTTGTGAACTATAAGAGAAAAACAACCACTCATTATTCCTTGATAAACGTACGCTTGTGCAATAATGTATAAAACGCTGTGTAAAGCCCTGAAATGTAGTTGAACAAGCAAACACAACACATAAACTACACATAAAGATGTGCGTACTATGTGGCACGAATATCTGTCGACTACATTTTCATCCAACGAAAAATTATGCTTATGACTGTGGAACTTAAATAAACAACGGTGGGAGATTTTCGAGTGAAAATATGTGTTGGTTAGTAATACAAGTTCATAATTTTGTATCCGGAAGACAGACTTAGCACGCAAGTTAAGTAACATTCATAGATGACAAACATAAAACTTAAATTATACAATAATGTTTCGTAATATCAAAACAAAGCAAATATCACACATGTTAAGTACAATTTATTTCAATCCTGACGATGACAATTCGTCACTTTACTATTTCAGCAACATAATCAGCGTACACTATTTCGCGATAGATTTCAAGACAAACTGTCTTAACGTTTAAAAAAATATTTATACAGTAAATTAATTTCTAAGAACTGTCACTATAAAAATGTGTCACTTTGCTCATATACATACTTCAGTAAAATAATTATTTGAAAAAATAACAGTTTTCATCGTAGTGGGTTATAAATATTAAAACTAAACGGAAATTACAGATTTTTTAATGAATATTTGTTGTAACATTTATGCACTTCCGGGATGTTTGAAGGCGTCTATTAGTAAAATGTTTGCTAGCAGATGTGCGATTCACAAAGGATCCTCTTCCATTCTCCCGGATGTAGCAGAAAATATTTTCTTTGTGGAGGCGGCGAGCATCAATCTCACAGAGCGAGTGTAGAATGCTGGGTGAGTTGTTTGGAAGAAGGCGGCAGAGTGTAGGGGCTGGCCTAACCCCCAGGGGACAGCAACACTGCAGGTTCTTGTCTTGCTACGCCATTGTGTAGGAGCCTGGCGAGGCACGGCGGGATCTCATCTCTGAAGCATCGTTCACGAACCGCGTCAAGCAGTCCCTCATTCATTCTCCGCATCTTCGCGCGGACAAAGATGCCTCTCCGCCCGCTCTCAGAAATAGTTATTTTCGGAACTCTCGTCCGCCTACAAGAACATTCATACAATACGCTTTCAGACTAAGAGCTCTTAATGTTTTGAGTAATAACTATTGTAGATGTTATTCGTATTGCTCCAATTGCATAAAATTCTCTTACACGAGTAATGCGATACATAAATTCCACCCAAGCGAAATAAAAAAGGAAAACAAAATTAATTATTTATGTTAGCCTACTCCTCATACATAGTACAGAGCAGTAAATTAATTATTTTAAATTTTAACAAGCACACATGTTTTTTGGTTATACAAATGTATGGGAAATGAACACAATTTAAATACTAAATATTACACCCTTTTATTCATACGCTTCACACAAAAAGTGAGCTTCAAGTACCTTCAGCACATATTTGAACATTAGATTACGACATTGTGTGCAACATGAGTACGTCAACAATGACTATTTGAAAATGTATGTGTTTCCTGTACTTTGGTGCTAAGGTTAGAGAGGTAAAGGACAGTGTATTTTGTAGCTGTATATTATTGGTGAGCACATAGAGTATTTTATTTATTTTAGAGACTTTATTTACGTCATCCGGTTTCGTGTCATTATGCGTAAGGGCTCGCTCTTTAGTTTTGCAGTGGTTTCGAAAGTAACTTTTTTTTACCGTAAATTATTACGTATATCAAAAATGCATTCTTACCATTTTAACACTTATACATGATCGTTTGTATCTGAATTTTCCTGTTGCAATACACCAAACGGAATTTTAGATTTTTGACCCTGAAATATCCGCATATAGTGTTGACAAAATAATCTAAAAACTAAGCCAAATATTTTTTCTAACAAACGATGCATTATTTAAATAAACAGTCTGACAAAATTGGGTGTCGTATGACTGTACACAGTCTCAATTTTTTTCAAATCATTTGGTTAAAAAATATTTCAGTTGTTTGCAATTGTTTGAAATAAATGAAAGACGTTGGCCATAATAAGGGACAGCTTACGAATACTCTAAACCTAAGAAAACGACCCAAGAAGCCATGTCCGTGCTGGGATTCGAACCCAGGGCCTCTCGCACTGTAGAGGGCATGCTATCGACCACGCTATATAGACCGGCAGAGCACATAATAATCCTGATCAGCATTATAGAAAGTAAAACAGAGAGAAAAATAATGTGAGAGTAAATTACTAGTATAATCATTGCCATATAGATTCCTTGAAAAATATTTGCCAATATAAAATTACTTAGGCCTATAAGATATAATTGTTCTGGTAAAACAGTCTTAATGAGGTGCGGAAGGTTATAGGAGGGTGCTCACTTGTAACCGGTCTCGTATTTTGCTCCACTGCTGACATAACATTTGGAAACAAGTCTGTGACGGTTAAATTGAACAGATAGAACAATGAGAACAGGATTTCCTTCCTTTCTAGTCATGCTCCGATAACATACGAGTTCAACCAAAGCCGATTGATGTTAACCGTTATTTCCTGTATATTATCGATTTACAGAATGTCACATTTATGAACTACAGTAGTTATCAGTCGGGCAATAAAACCTTGATATTGCCTTCTGTGCCCCAGTCTCTCAAAACCTTAGTAGTTTCCTCGTTAAAGATATTTAAGAAATGTTTGTTTTTGTTTCACCAACGTATAAAAAAGGACGCGTTAGAAGTTGACGGAATATTGGAGGTAAACATATTTTTATTCATAATTTTTTTTATATTGCATTTCAGATGATAACAGCTCTGATCTATAATATTTTTTTTTTTTAAATTTAAACACTTCTACACATTTTTGTCAGCTCGCAAATACGACTTCAATGTATGTCTCAGAAAATTGCCCAGTACCTTAGAATTAGAAATTTTCTTTTTATATTCAAATTCGTTAAGAGGTATCGCGATAGTAGTAAACGAAATGTGTTAAACAAAAAATTGCAGGAATAACAATTTAAACTTTATTATAGTACTATATCTGCTTTCGCCTGTTTGTAATTATCAGAGGTGATTTTCTTCGAATAAAAGTATTACGATTCGCGAAACATCAGCTGCATTGATAACTGATATATTTTGTTAAAAATAGAATCTATTATATATAAATAAATACATTAAGACATTATCTTTAATAATGGTCCTGGTGTAGTCTGAGATTCACTAATTTTACAATATAGTGACAAAATAATTTAATATTACTTATGAAACCATTTTTGTGTATTATATTAAAGCCTAAGGTAAGCTTAACATTATTTAAATCATGACGGTAAAATAGTATATAATATAAACGTGTCGTTTGAAAATCCGGGTCACGAAAATCAATAAATGTCTTGCCATTAATTACTCGCCTTATTTTATTATAATGTTATTAGAAGATAATTCGCTGTGAAATTATAACGCAATTGAACGAGAGTTGTATGGAATAAAATGTTAATATATTGCTTGTCATTCTGTCAAAATAATAACGGCATTAACTGGCAAATTCATTGGTTTTCACATTTCAAGGGATTCCGTTGCACCCGTTACAAGTTAGTTATTTTAGTGCTATATTCAGATCATTACTATGACAAACCGCAACATATATCAATTCACGCGAGTATATGGCACGTCGCAAGAGTGATATGCCGCATTATGCATACAAACGTCATATTCTGCACATTCGAAGGGTTACACTTCTGAGTAACATTTTGGCATTAAGAGTCACACACAAAAGGCGTTAGATGTCGCGTTACAGGAACGGAGACAAGCAGGCGCTAAGGTCTAGACTGGTTCGTGCGTCAGAAGCCGTGTCGTCTTTATGGGCGGGGTGTGAAAACCGCGTGCAGTGTTTCGGTCGATGACTTTATCCTATTGGACTAGGTTCCAGCTCGTGCACGTAACATTTTTGTTTTACAATTCCAGTTGGTATGTTTTACATGACAGCTCTCTCAAGAAAGCTTTTCTAGCCATTAGGAAGTGATTCGAAACCATGCTTTTAATTATAATATCAAGAAAGCAGAAATAGAGAAGCATAAGTTTCTTAAAAAAACCTCTCCTAATACGACGGTACAAAATGTATGTATCAGCTGTGTACAGGGATCTTAAAACAGCTTTGTTTCAACACAAAACAATACGTAAATCAAAATAATGATTGATTTGTATGTTTCAACAAATTAAGGGTTACTTTTCAAAGAGTGTATTCGTATCAGTTTAGTTCAGTAATCTCGGTCGTACACACAATATCATTTTTCACAAATAGGCTACATGATTGAAGAAAAACTCACTATACCCACGTCTTTTTTTATTTTTTTTATATAAATTTTAGTATTTGATCGACGAAACCTTTCCGCAGTAACTATGGAGTTGGCAAATAATATTGTACTACCGATGCCGTGCTTTCCTTTTGCATTGGACTCATACAACAACAGAAACCATTTTGTAACCAATAGAATCCGACACGTCATAATTAGCTCAATCCAAAGATTAGGGGAGGAAAAAAAAAGATTTCCTGTAGTCACACAAAGGTCATTTTAAAACCACAAATGATACGTATACACGCACACACACACATATATATATAAAATAATATAATATTTAAAATAAATACATATATAAAATACACTCACCGTCAATCTGATCATGTATTTATTATGAGAAAACGTAAATATGCCCTCGTTAAGTAAGATCAGCATGCATGTAAAAAGTAAGTTTTTGACTTATAGCCACTGTTGTACGAAAAGGACGAGACTGTCCTGCCTGAAAGATAAAACAGTCGCAACTTATGAACGCAAATGTTCTATTTGAAGAACAAGACAGTATTACCTGAAAGTCACAACTGTCAAACCTGAAGGACGTAAATCTCGTACTTAAAGGATGTGACTGTAATACCTGAAAGTCGTTTCTGTCCTACCTGAAAGACGTTAATGTCCTAGTTGAAGAACGTCACTGTCCTACCTGACAAACGCAGCTCACCTAACTGTAGGACGCGACTGACTTACATGATATAATATACGTGATGGTTTTAACTAAAGAACTTCAATTCCCGATAGAAGAACGCAACTATCCTGCTTGAAAGAGGTATCTATACTACATGGAAGACTTTAGGACTTTAGGACTGAAGGACGCAATTATTCGACCATAAGGTCATACTACACTGAAAAAAGAGTATTGTTGTAGGTACCATACTTGTGTTAAAATAGGGACAGCAAAACAGTTTGGTTCTCGGTACTACTCTGGACAGTTCCTTCAACAATCTGTTCTGTAGAAGTTACCATCTGGTTTGTAAAAGCAACAAAGGCTCCTTGTTTCTTCTACAGAGCAGATTGTTGAAGGAACTGTCCAGAGTAGTACCAGCAACCAAACTGTTTTGTTGTCCCTATTATAACAGAAGTATGGTTCCTACAACTATACTCTTTTTTCAGTGTATCCTACCTGAATACCATAACTATCCTACCCGACGGATGAGACTGTCAAATTTAGGAACACCGAGCTAGGTAGCGCAACGGTAACACGTTGGACTCTCATTCGGGACGGCCCAGGTTCAATCCCCTGCTCCGGCCATCATGACTTCGGTTTTCCATGGTTTTCCGTATTCACTTTAGGTGAATACAGGAATGGTTCCTTAACTAAGACCTTCGCCGACTCCCAGTTCCTGTCGTTGTCTCTATTGACCTCGCTGTCGACAAGACGTAAAGTCTACATTCCTTACCATCAATTTTGGATTGCTCTACATTCCCAAAGAAAGGACGGAACTATCCTACCAGAAGGACGCGACTGTCCTACCTGCAAGATGCAACTGACGAAGAGGACTGCCACCCGAGGCATTTAAGAATCCCAGAGTAAGGAGTAAGTACATATTGACGAGAGAACTGCGGAATTAATAAATTAACGGACACTCCAGGACCCCGAGAAACTCCCTAAATACGACAGTGGCTGGCTTAATCTTCGATTGGACATACGAAACTGCTCCGCTTGGGCTGCAATCGAATCAAGGCCCAATAATAAAATAGTTGAGCGAATGCGTGTCAAGTCCATATAGTCAGCAGTTATTTTACATCTTAAAACGCCTTTCTGTAACAAAATAAGAGTACCGCTTGTTCCAATCTTACACGGCGAAATATACGTCGCTGCAAATGTAGCCGTACACTCAACAATATGTATTCCGGGCTGTAATCTACCGAGGTTCGGCACAATTTATACGGTGGAAACATGCGACGTATAAAGTCATGCTGTTTCTAGCTGCCCATACGACGGTGTCGTGAAATACGTTGGCTGGAAATAAAGAATTTCAGGAGAATTATGGCTCGAGTAGATGCCGATGTAAGAACGAGCAGCTTCCGACTCACGCGAGACGTTGTTGCAAGAATGGCAAGCATTATATAATAAGCCTTTGTTAACTTTGCGTGCAACCGAGAACATTTGGGACACCATTAAAAAAGAATTGATTTTCATTTGATTTTCTTTTTCAGGAGAGGAAATATTTTGGGACCTACTGAGATCATCGACATAACTGAACGATACTATACTAGATTCAGATATTCTCGTCTCTAAATATAAAACGGACTCTGAAATGTATGCAAGTCATACATATATCATGAAATGGCTTATTGGTGCTAAAGTTCTTCCCGTATGTAAAGTGTTCCTTTAAGAAGTTCTTGCGCTAATCGCTAGGGACTGAAAAATTTCGCGAATTAAATGACCTGTAGGCTAGAATCTATTATGCATACTCAAGCCCTGTATATTCGTCCATTGTCTGTTGTTCCACTGAGTAGCAGCCAATGGACAAACAGTCGGGGCTTGAGTATGTATAGGATAGTTGATTCTAACCTAAATGTCATTGAATTCGCGAAATTTTCCAGTTCCTATCAATCGCGCAATACAGAACGTAAATAAATACAATTTTAAAGGTATTTTTCATGTAAATATGCTTTTTACGACAATTTTATGATATTACTTTACCGATTTGCGTTGAGTCCAGGAAATAAGTAACATGATATAATGACAATTCTTGCAATGACATACTTCTGTTACACGAACACACAAGGCCTATACAAAAAAAAAGTGCATACGTTGTTATTTTGTATGAAAGTGAGTAAGAGTTATCTCTATATTTAAAGGAGAACAATGACTGACTTACTGACTGACTGACTACATCCCAAACCACTGAAAATGAATAGTGACATTTTTTGTGAAGTTTCCCTCATGTCGTAGGCAAGCACTAAGAAGGATTTTTTTTTCTCGAAATTCGACCTCTAAGCGGGTGAAAAGTAGTGAACTATATTTTCGAAGAAACGTCGATAGAGATCGAACCCGATGGCCTATCGTCGTGATTTTCACTTGAATGGGAAGCACATATAAATGCAAATTAGTAAATTTAAGATTTCTTCGAAATTCAACATTTAAGGGTGTGAAAATGTCTTAAATGTGTTTCCGATAAACTATCGATATCTATTGAATCGTAAGGGATAAAGAGTTTGTTTTTGGCTTCAGAATGTTGTTTACGTAAGTACCCAAAAAGCCGTTTTAGGATTTTTTGGAATTCGACCCCGAAGCAGTAAAAAGGGAAAATATGTATTTTCTGAATATTCTATATTGCTGGAACACAAATGGCTATTGTTGTGATTTTTACTTTAATTGGTTACGTAAACTAATAACTAAGACAAGATTTCAAGGCATTTTGAAAGTTGATAGTTGAAAGGGAGAATATACGTGAAATATGTATTCGAATATTTCTCCATATCTTACGAACCAATATAGATATCAAAGTACTCTTTGCTTTATATTAATGCTTATGTAAATATCCAAATTACTTATTAAATGTATATTTCAAATTGTGCCTCAAAGACGTAAAAAAGGGAAAAATGTTTATTCTATTCACAATCGATATATGTCGACCCCGTTGATATTTTAGACAGCGACGTGACTTTTGTTTCAGATTTATGCTTACCGAAATACTAGAAACAGTTTTTACACGAATTTTCAAAACTCCTAGCCTAATGATATGAGAAGGGGTGGAAAGTGGTTAAATGTGTTTTTAATTAACCGTCGATAAATCTTTAACCTAACCGGCTATTGTGTTTTTCACGTCCAAGAGGGACCAGTAAAATGTGATTCAAGGGTTTATCGAAGTTCTGTCTCTTAGAAGGTGAAAAGAACTGCAATTTTTTTCGATTAATCTTCGATAAATACCGAACACATCAAGATATTCAGTTTATTTTTGCTTCAGGATGATTATTAGGCAAGTGGCCGCTAAAAGGTTTTTAAGATTTTTCAAAATTCGAACTCTCAGTACTCTACAGAGGTGATAAGTTATTTTTAATGAATTATCAATTTTGTATCGTCTGAACGGTCAGTCGACGAAATTATCACTTCACTTGATTACTTGTACAAACATTTTTGTTGTTAAATTAAGATTTTATCGAAATTCGATACCTAAAGGGGCGAAAAGGCATATCAGTGTTTTTTTTTATATCAGCCGATGATATTTATCATAACCAGTTGAGATATTGAGGTGTTTTTCGCGTCAGAATGTTGCTTACGTAAGTACTTAACAATTGTTAGGTTAGTTTTTTATTTTATAAGCTAATCTCATTATTAATAAGAAAAATTAGTATTTAAACTTTCAAGTCAGACGATCCGAAAAGCAAGTATGACAAGCGAGAAATAAATTATCGTTCTACAGTTCTATCGAGACGTGTTGTAGAACCTCTGTGAGCCCAGGAAATTAATTTTTTTCATGAATAATTTCGACGTTACGTGGTGCGGATCTTTGTAGATCCGATATATTTAAAGGCTGTGCAAACGTGCAATTTTCGCACACAAAAACGGCAAGGAAGATGATATTAGGGACATTTGAATGAAGTAGTTCAAAAATGCTGAAAATTGATTGTGCAGTCCCCTATTTACTGAAGTTCTTCGACAGCACCTGCCCACATATACAATTTCGGTAACCTCAAGGTTGGGGCACCAAATACGTTTATATTTCAGCGAAACGTTATCCAGCCAAAACTCCGTATTGTCACTAACATCAAGAGAAGGTTTTGAAGAACAAATATGCTATTGAGGGTACCATCACCAATAAGTAAACTATGTATTTTATTGTACTGCGCTTTTACTTTTACGAATCTGTAACTACCCCACGCCGTCAACTTTGCTCTGACAATAAATACGGCCCAGGCGAAGTCGCTGTTAGTGGCAGCGACAAACTTATGACTGCTTCTCGCTTGTACAGCTATAGCTACTTATCCTGCTGCAGAGCTAGCTCAACCTCATAGAGAAAGATGGTGTTGCTCAACTACCTGATCTGTGATTCTAACGTTTAAGGAATGAACCACCTATCCGGTGTACAAAGAGGTTTTTCAATTAAAGCAAATATTATCTGCCACGAGTAACACATGAGAGCAAAGCCGCGGACGCACTGCTAGTCCTAATGTATAAAAGAGAACACTGAATGACTGACTGACATATCAAACTGCAGCCCAAACCACTGGACATATAACCATTAAAATTTGAGTGTGGTTTCTACTCTGGTCGTAGGCGAGTAAATAATTAAGGATTTTTCGAAATTCGACCTCTAAGGGGGTGAAAAGGGATTAAATGTATTTTCGATGAAACTTCAATAGGGCTCGAACCCGACGGCCTGTCATCATGATATTTACTTTAATGGGACGCACTTAAAAATGCACATTAGCCAATTAGAGTATTATTTGAAATTCAACCCTTAAGGGGGCGAAAATACTTTAAATGTGTTTTCGATTAACTATCGACATGTATTGAACCCTTCAGGATACAGGTTTTCTTTTTATTTCAAAATGATCCTGATGTCAATACACAAAAAGAGATTTTAGATTTCTCGAAATTTGACTTACAGAGAGTAAATTGTAGGGAAATGTGTTTTTTACTAATCGTGTTTCAGCTCGAGCCAAATTGGCTATCGTCGTGATTTTTACTTCAATTAGATAAGTATACAAATATATAATATACGGCTTCAATACGTTTCGAAAACTCTTTATTTAAGTGGGTGAAAATACGTTAAATGTGTTTTAGATTATTCTTCCATAACTATCGAACCAGTCGAGATTTCGAAGTGCTGTTTGCTTTAGAATGATGATTACGTAGATACCTAAAATACATTTCAGGGAATTTTTTAATTCGACTCCAAAGTTGTAAAAAGTGGTAATTTATATTTTCTGTTCGTGATCGTTGTGTATGTAGATTTCACAGAATGTTTTATATATTTTGATATTGACGCGATTTTTGTTGAGGATTAATGCTTACTTAAAATTTTTAAATATGGGTTATTGATATCCGAAATTTGACACCTAAGGAAGTCAAAAGTTATCAAAGGGGATGAAGGGTGTATTATATTAATCGTCACATATTTTAAAATTAACGGGCTATCGCCATATTTTCCACTTAAATGAGACTCCCACACAACAGCCTTAGTTGCACATCGATTTTTTTTTGAAATTCGAACCCTAAGACGGTGAAAACACATTGAATATGTTTTACATAAATCCACGAGTCATATCAAACCCGTCGATGTATAGAGTTGTTTTTCGTTTGTGATGAATACGTAAATGCCAGTAAACAGATTTCAGTAATTTTCAAAATCCGAATTCTTAGGGCTATGAAGGAATTAAATAAATAGTGTTTTAATGAATCGTCGATTACGCTTTGACTTCATGGGTTATCATCGTGATTTTCACCTCAGTTGGATACTTATAATTATTTTTAACTTGTAATGGTAAGATTTTGCGAAATTCGATCACTAAAGAGGTGAAAAGATGTAAATTTGGTTTTCATTTACCCCATGAAATTTACCCAACCAGTTGAAGTATTGAGATATTTTTGTTTCAGAATGTAGTTTACCAAAATACGAAAAATAATTATTTCAGTTTTTATACTGAGAATATAACTCTTTAATACTCAGAGGGGAGGGGGAAGCTAACTTAAACCATTCAAAGCAGATGATCCAAAAAAAACAAAACAAGTACAGCCAAAGAGAAGTATTTAATAGGGAAGTTAACGTTCTGCAATTATATGGTTACATACGGTTGTACAACCTCTATGTGCCCAGTGAAATAATATTTTATTTGTTTTTTACCGAATTTTCGAAGGTACGTATTGAAGACACAGTCAACAACGGTCGTGCTCGAGATAAGTATGCCATCATACCACGTAAACAACTTATACAATCTGAATACTCTCTCATATTCATCTATTTTTCTAAGACTAAATAAGATATGGGACACTAATTAAGAGTGTTATGAATATACTTAGAACAGTATTTTGCTATAGCAGCAGAGTAAGCTCTATCCTTAGATTGGTTATGATAACACTTAATGGCCGAGCTACTAACCAGGGGTACAAAGAGGTCCTTCAATTTAATAAATATACGCTATTACGAGTAATTAACACACGCAATACCGCGGGCGAGGTGAGGGGGAGGGGAGCAAAACTGAGTAGAGGGGTGGAACTGGACACCCGGAAACTCAAAAAGGAAAAAGCTAAAATCTTGGGTGGGTTGTGCGTGCGTTCGCGTAGTTTACAGCCGAAAAAGAAACTAATTTTTGGGGGGAACGGGGTCAAAATGGGGTATAGTGGCAGAACGGGGCATCCAAAAGAAATTTAATGTTATTTACATATGTTGGTAAGTAGAGTATGCGCCCACGAATGTTTCTACTGAAACAAATGATACTTTCCGGGTGACAAACGGGGTACGGAGGCATAACGGGATGCCCAAACAATGTGGGACAATTTTGCTTTTAAAAATATTTCTGAAACGCACATTAATTACCCTTAACATAATTTTGACCCATTTAGCACTTTTAAAAACTTTTTTTTTTTTCAGAAATATTAACACATTAAATTAAGAAGCCCGCAAACGAAGTTACGGGAACCAGATAGTAATTTATGAATCGAAGCAACTTGACCGATTCCTGTTGAATTTGTAACTTACTATTATAGTAGATGTAAGTTATTCTTGAGTAACTTCATTCTCAACTTAACAACAAGTTACAAAGCCTTTCCTATCAAATAAACACTTCAGAATTCACAGAAGTGTTTCCCAATAAAACTGGGTAAAGCACAACATTTACGCTCTTAACTTATTGTTATTTGTACTAAGGCAAATCTTAATTGTGCATGCCACAAGTAAACACATTAGGGGTTGACAAGGAAAGGCAAAAGTCGCTAGGCTGCAAATTACATATTAAAATTTAAGATACGCAAGTACTTACATTGTACGTACGTTGGAGATTTGTTGCACGCATAAAAGGACGACACATAATGTGAAGGAGCAAGATTCGCGACGTTTCGCCGAACAAGTCAGCTTTCATCCGGCGAAGAGTAGGGAATTACTGTAAGATGGCGGGCGGTAATTGGTTAACCTAGCGACCAGAGGGCGAACTAGAGTAGGCCGCCAAAATTGAAAACAGGAAAATGAGGTGTGGTTATCGCATGTTGAGGCCAGGTGGTGGTCTGCATGGTGTTATGTACTGATGGGATGATTCCCATCACCTTAATTCTGTATTACTGTTGGATTGTGGTACTTCTCTGGTTGTAAAGCAGGAGTCGAAGTATAGATTTTGAGATGCTGTATGAGCTGCATCTGGCTTGTCCAGTGAGTCAATATTTGTACCAACTACAGCCTGTTAGGGGTCTGCCCTGTGGCCATTCATACTCTGTCTGAGGGTGTTGGTGGTGAGGTCAGTGTGCTATGCTGAGCAATGTTTACACAGCAGCTGGCAAATAATTATTCTGTGGCACAATTTAAACTACCTAGGTTGGGATAAGTTTGATTGGTAAGTAGGCTATTAAAAGAAGTGGATGGCTATGCATGGCACACATGCTGCAGCGTTGACTATTGCATAGATGTGATCCTTTGGTAATGGTGGATGTCTTGACTGTGGCGCTGGGTGGTAGTTTAGGGTGAAGACGTTTGTTTTATTTTAGGTTAAGAGGTGTTTGAAATAAAGTATACTAGCTTTGGAGATTAGATTCTGGGTAACAGGTGATGTGGTTGGTTACGTTGCAGACGTTGCCACTGGCCTACTAGTTTTCTCTGAAAATTCCCGTTTCCCCTGCAACTACCATTCTGTCTCTTCCTCATTGCAGTGCTTCATTTTGTTTCACCCTTCGGGTTTGGGCAGACACCTACCGGTGACCAGATAAAAACTCTGTTTAATCTGAAGTTTACACATAGTTTTCGGGGTGCCGGTACTATTTTACTGTTTACGATATCATACATTAATAAACTCTTTACGTATACAACTATTTAAATTGTTGATTGTAACATCTCCAAAGTGGAAATGTCAATAATGTACGAGGAGTGCAGCATGTTTTGAAGTTTGAAGCTGTGCCAGATCTGAAATTGGTACCTTGACGCCGGAGAACTTGAAGGGAAGTGTACGACCGGAGGATTTGCCACGTTGGCCACTATCCCTAGGAACGTAAGGCTAAATAAAAGTTCTCCGACGTGTAATATTTGCACAAGAGCATGTTTGCGAAGGAGTTTTATTTTCTCCTGGGTCTCTCTCCCTTTAGTCATTATTTTTCTGGTGCAGCGCGGAGTGGAAATTTATCTTCAAGGGATTTTGTTGCCGCTTTCGCAAGCGTGATTCCGGGGAAAACCCTCCATCTGCATGCGAAAGCCTACCTCCCTTCCTCATACGTTCCTTCCCCCTCTCCATCTTAATTTTGCTCAGCAGAGCAAACACAAGCGCGGAGCAGAGCAGTAATTGCATTCTCTGCTTAACTCCCGCGATGAGCTGCCATGAAAATATTCAGTTTGCGGCCTAGGTAATCTTTCTGTGGCATTCCCTCTGCACTAAATAAGATCATATTCTTTTTCCCTCTCGCTTCGTCCTTCGTTCTGAAATGGAATTATAAAATTAGTTAAATGGGCGTGAAGTGTAACATGGAGCAAGATGCGTTTAACGTGGTAATTTAGGGTCCGTGTCTAAGATAATGTTCGCAAGGGCTCTTATTTCACCACCTCTGCAAACCAGAGAAATTTATTTTAATGGATATAACTAAAAACATTCCTCACTCTTAATAACATATATGTATTTATAATTGAAGAAAATATTCTTGTACAATTTTGTTTTTTTATTTCTGTCGTAGCGTGCGTGCCATGACCTGGCCATATAACTTTTTTTTTTTTTTTCAATTACTTTTCGCTACTTCTGAAATAAAGTACTACAACAACGTGGACTTCATTTTGTCGTTTAATCTTAACACCTTCATTCTATACGTTACTTTGAAGAATTTCATTGAAATTATTAACAAAACCTGATACATGTAATCTGAAAAAAATATAATAATACTTTTCTTCTTGGTTAAACTGTCCAGATGAATTAAATACGTTTGAACAAAAACGCTTATTAGCTGCACCAAATAATATTGATATTGGCGCAGAGAAAAGTATCTAAGTATATCGATTTTGATGTATTACGCAAACCGCCATAACGCAGCGTACCTAGAGGGATTGTGAAGCGCAGACTTTATATCCCGCAGTGTCACGCAGTAATAATCAGCTATAGTTAAAATCAGAACGAACATAAATTGTTTCACGTGCTAGGACAGTTTTTATTCTGGGCTCACTACGAAAACGTATTTGTATAAGAAAAAGAAACAGTTTGCAAATGCAAAGACGTAAGTGTATTATAAAACAAAGTCTGCTTCGGTGACCACGTGTTCATATTAAGAACACGCTTTTTTTTTTGCATCAGAAGGAAAGTCGGTCAGGGTAACAGTCTTTCCCTTCACTCCCTGTAGTTATCCAAATATTTTTTTTGACAAACCAGTATTTAAACAACTTCATATTAACTTTTCAACATATTTCTCAAGCGTCTTATTATTCGTGAGAAAAATATTGTCTTAAAACCTTCCAGGCAAATATTTGTGTGCAGTAACCTTTCTTCCTGCAGCGTACTTCTTGACCACATTTGCTGATGTGGAATAGGCATTATATAAGTCAAGAACACATTTTTTATTTTAAAAGTTGCCCAACTGCTCTATTCTAGATATCTACCACTACCCAGTGATCGCGTCCGTGCAATAGTCCAGTCTACATCATATGTGCCATACATAGACGTCCACTTATTGTAATAGCCTAACTACCAATCAAGCATATCCAAACCTAGACAGCTTTAACTGTGCCATAGAATACTTATTTACCAGCTTCTGTGTAAAGTCGTATTCACAACCACACTTAACATACGTACGAACACACACACAAACGTTAAATGTTAGAGATTGGATTCGCAACAATATTTAGTCCAGACATGCGCGGAAATTGTTTTTGGCATAGTAAAATTTCGGCAAAAGATGATCGTACTTTAGTTTTATTATTCGAATCAATTCATCTATCCAGAGATAAAGGACGCAAACGTCACTCTTAAACTAACTTTACGTGTTCACATCAGCTAGAAGTACTCTATTTCATAGAGGGACTCCTCACGCAAAGGATTCTAATCATAAGGAAAGATAAATGAGCTCGCGTATTGTCAACGGTGAGGTCTTAAGATACGTTGACACTTGATTTGACACAACTACAGTAAGTGGGAAAATAATCAGCTTTGGACGTTGTTATGAAACCATCCCAGGATTCGCGAGGAGTGATTTCGGTAAATCATGTAAAGCCCCACACAGGTTGCCAGAAGCCGAAAATAGAATCCATCTTCCCGAATATAATTCCAAATTTGTACGGTTCGGCCACCTCACTGAGAAAAAAATGTTGTTGGTGCAAACAAAATTTGTTTGAATCAACCAAATCATTTGTTTGTATAGGGGCAAAGAAATATTTCTTTGCTCGTACCCAAATATTTTGTTTCCTCGATTTGTTTGAGGCAAATAGCTTAATTTTGTTTACAGTTCCAAATATTTAGCTGTTCATAAAAATATTTCGTTGGCCATATCAAATGCACATGTAATATTTTAAGAACTAAAAAAATTATATTTTATAAACTTGAAAAATTTCTAAAATTTTAAGAGCTAAAAAAATATATGGCCGCGCCGGGATTTGATCCATTATCCCTTTACTTAACACTTGCAATGCATGACCTAACCAACTTTTTTTTTTAATGTTAGGCTCCTTGGCGAGGTTGCAACATCGCCAACGAGCCAAACATCCCCCCTTTACAGCTTTAGTATTTGACCATTCCTCAGTTGGGACACTATTTGGTGACTCTGACAATTGAAAAGACGCTAACGGACAAACACAAATTTTACACCCAGCCAGACCTGGGAATCGCACCCAGAACCCCTCGTATCCAAGTCGGTCGCTCAACCAACTGAGCTACGAGTGCTTCTATGAATTCGAGATTGTTATTTGTATAGGAATAGTTAAGTCGTGCACCGCAGGGCCGCAGCACAAAGAACGAGTCGTGCAACAGCGGTGTTTTTCAAGTTTATAGCATTTTATTTTGTGATCAATCGAATTTACCACTTTGAAATTGTTATAGCTAAAATTAAGATACTAGAATTATGCTGATTAACTGTTTAGACGTCTTACTTGTCGCACAAACTTATATTTTGAATGTTAAGGTATACAGTGTTCGCCATTTTATCGCCCACGCACGCCAGCCTGTCATCTTCCGCAAGTCAACCAAATGTATTTAGTTCCGCCAACAAAATCACTTAGTCCATCGGAAAAAAAAATTGTTGATTCAAAGCACTTCACTTATAACTAACAATGTTATTTTGTTGACCAGTTGTAACGAGTTGTTTGTTTACACAATATATTTATTCGACGTCCTGTAGTAACCAAATATACGTTCGGCACAAACAAATTGCGTTTAAATGAATATTTTCGTCGAGGGAAATAATTAAATTTGTTTGGAGGACTCCAAGCTTGGTCTTACCAAGAAAATATTGTTTAGCTGAAGCAAACATCACCCAAACAAATATATTTAGTATAATGAAACAATTCTTTCTCTCAGTGCTCGCTCGGTCTTCTCATCGTACATCTGTCCCATCAGGATTACTGGAGAGCTTCAATCTTGGAACTCATGATATCGATGTAGAACGACGAGAAGACATGCACTAAACGCATAAATTCTTAAATAATAAACTAACATCTAAGGAGTAGATCTTTGTAGACCTTATCAGCATACATCCCGTTAACATTTGTTTTGAGTACAGAAATGTTTACGGGCGGCCATACGTAGGGTAGGGGGAAACTGAACACTTATGTTTATTTTGCTCATTGAAATTATTTTAATTTTCGTTGGATTTTAGGGCAAAATATTTAAAATAAATGCCTCTGAAATTAGTAAGATAAACTTATAAGTACTGACGAAATCAAACGCAAGATTTACATTTTGTGCAAAACTATTTTCTTATTTGCAACACTTTGAAAATGCTTAAATAATTTATGGGATTAAATTTGAATTCAATTGTAACGCAGTACTTTCATAATGAGAAAACTTGACGAAACATGATATGGAAATTGATAATTTATGCTGATCCGCAAACGAGAAGAGTGAAGTGAATTATAAATAAAACTGCAATGGAAAGTGCAAGTAAGGGAAACTGAGCTCAACAGAAAACCCACACGTTAACACTACCAATCTCACTGTTAATCAAACTCAGCTTGTCATCGTGTAAGATGACGTAATTATAAATATATGTATCGAGTATAGATTAAACTATAGCTTCATATTCTTCAGTAATAATTTCGTATGTCTATATTTTGAATGTCTAATTCACTTCAAGCTTTCATTAACCGGAATCATAGCAATCCGCAAATAAACATAACTGACTACTGCATTCCTTAACCACGGGTAACTCTCAAGATCACATGTCACCTTCATTTCTTAGGAATGTTTTTGTTTAGTTTAAGGGTAAATCGCTTCCAATTGCTAAATAAGAGTTTTCTATTCACTGTCATAACCCGAAGGGTAACAATGTCGGGAGGTCGAAGCACTGTATAATGTTGAGTTAGCCTTGTTGAAGGCAGGAGGAAGCCCTCGAGAGGTTTGATGTTCCCTAGCTCAGACGGAAGCGCATTGAACTGTATTGATATGCTAACCCTCGCGACAGTGTTGTGTTGCAGAACTGAAGACTCTCCAGGACCTAACATTTATGTAATCCCTCTCCAAATAATCTCCTCTAAAATAGACAACCGTTTTAATTGTAATGATGCTATATTTAATGCTAAAGTGGGTTCACGTTTTTGAGGAAGCGATATAAGATACTACTACATACTCGGA
This sequence comes from Medauroidea extradentata, assembly GCA_003012365.1. Classification (NCBI taxonomy): domain Eukaryota; kingdom Metazoa; phylum Arthropoda; class Insecta; order Phasmatodea; family Phasmatidae; genus Medauroidea; species Medauroidea extradentata. The sequence goes on along the minus strand of PNEQ01078225.1, from coordinate 162,335 downwards.
CCATGTGTACCAACACTCGTACAGGACACAATAGTTTGAAGTCGTGATATTGGGTAATCCAACACTCGCCCCTTGCACGCTACTGGCAAGTTGGTGTAGCTGAACTTGCAAGTCTAATGGATCGATAGAAATTAAGTGTCGCGGAGTAATCATTGCTCAGTACCGCTTCCCTTGGATCACATTTTCACCTCGGTATTTGTTGTATTTGTAAATTACGGTTGCAGTTGAAGCCGCGACATAACACCTATCTCCCACCAAGATCACGAAGGATCGACTCAAGGCAGAGTCGGTTCTCGGTTTTTCGCATTTTGGGAGCGTTGTCGCCCATTGCCCTTGGCCGGCGGGTTTCTCGCTGTAGTCAGCTGTCTCCATCTCTTCACATTCCGTAGCTTCTTCGTCGTATGGCCTCATTTCATGTCATCCTTCAAGGTTTGGATTACACATACGGTCATTCAGTCAGAGCTTTGTTCTCGTGGTCTGTTACCCTGCCCACGGGTACACTCCCCGTACGATATTACTCTACTTGTCAATTTAATGTAGTACAGTAGATAAATAGTTCTGGCATGAAAGCGATAAAATACAGTTTGTCATGAGTTGTTAGATGGTTGATGGTCCGAGACCCTACTTGAATCACTTCCGTTATAATTGATACAAGTGACTTGTCATGAACAGAAACAATACAGACAAAAATAATTCCTTGTTACAGTGTAATCAGGGCTCTTAAACTGTAAATACTACCTTTATAAACATATATGGTCGTGTTAGAGGTTGAAAATTAACATCCGAAGCGCTATTTTATTTGCACTGTGACTTGTTTGCAAATTGCATCGTCACACAGCTCCTACCTAGGCCAGACCCAGAACAACGCCATGGTAAAGCAGTTTCTGGATTTATTTATTTAAATGTGTGGTTCCTTGCTTAGTGTAGGTGTTTTAATCTTTGTGCTTCACTTATAAAGCCCCCATGCGGGATCCCCTCACAGAATAAGCTTAAAAAAGTTATTAAAAATTGCAAAATATTTTTACTGTCATATGAGTTAGTTTTATGTCCATTGAGAATTTCTGACCTCATATAAAATGACTGTGTCACATAATTTCCAAATGACTGTGATTTCGCGATATGTATGTATGTATGTGTATATATATATATATATATATATATATAACTTTCCTTGTAACCGAGTAGGCTACTAGCACACTTCTCAGTAACTCATAGGGCATGTTATTATACAACGCTAGTGTCAACACAAAATTCATTTATAGGCAAGCCTTCAAAATAAGACTACAACCAAGTTAAGTATTTTCTCTGCCTGGCTTTCAGGTAAAGTAAGTGTAGTTAACTTGTTGTAAACAGCGAGATCATTAGAGGCTGTAACGTACAACTTGGTACAATGGCAGGAGTTGAGATAGAAAATGGCCATGCCATTTTTGCTAAGTAACCATTCCAGCATTTGCCTTAAGTGGTTTCGGGAAACCATGGAAAAACGGTATCGTAATTACCGGAGCCGGTGATTGAACCCGGATCCTCCCGAATGCTAGTCCCACGTGTTACCGTTGCGTGACTTCGCTCAGTACCTGGAGTTCAGCATCATGGTTCTAAATGTAAAGCATTGTTCACGTGAATTAATGTTTAATGTGCTTATATAACAGTTAAATATCTCAAGTAAAATTTTTCTACATAAATAATATATCATAATTACGGAATGAATGTTAAGAAAACAAATAGAAACACATTTTCCATATACCTTTGTAAAACACAAGCCTTACATTTCCTTTCAGAAATTTAATTGAAAATAAAATGTTGCATGAAGATCATGTAAGCCAGAATACTTTCTGGAATTTAATTTAGAATACATTTTTAAGATTCACAGCTAGATATTGTCCATTTCATAATAATTGAAATTTTACATTTGTTCCTATTTTAATACCAGTTACTGCAAACTAAGTACGCGGATTACTCAAGGAGATAATCTCCTAGATTGATTGATCGTGCGTTTGTTTATTTGTTACTAAGTTTATGACTGAATTTGGAAATTCAGAACCTTTAGTGATTTAAAGAATTACTTAATAGATTTTGAAAATCATAAGTTAACTGACTGTTTTCTATGTACACTGATGTGAGACTGCTGTCAGTAAATATTAGCTTATCTCCTTTTCAAATTACGTAGATCAACACAGTAAGGATATCAAAACAAATCTGATCTTAAAGTAACTCTTAAAAAATTCTCTATTTGCTACTTACATTTATTTTGTAGTAACTAACATTGAAATTATGCTAAGGAATTTTATTTAATTATAAACAGAATTTTAGGAAACTTTTCCTTGAAAAAGGAGTTGATCGAACTTTTTAATTGTAATTGTTATTGTTTAAAATTTCTTTATTTTACGAGATAATGATTATTTTGTGTATATATATTGTGACATGGAAATATATGTTTTTAGCTATTATTGTTTTTGGATATGCCTAATGGACTACCAACGTCCAAATTTGCAGAAGACGATTTATGCTAGAAAGGGATACAGTATGTTAGGCTACAATGACTACTACATAAAAACAAATTTTTTTTTCATAAATTCTTGAATGTCAAATACTAATAAATATTTCATTATTATTAATATAAGTATTTTTACATTCAATACTTTGTAGCCTCAAACATCTGTAGGCTACTCAGTGTGAATTATTTCATTTTGGTAAGTCAGTTGGTTTTCGTTTCTAGCATAAAACAGTTTTCTGTAGATTCGGCTTTGATAGGCCGGGAATACAAAAACTATGAAAGCTAAAAATATTTGTAGCAGTGAAAAATAGTCACAATTAATGCCTAAAAACCATGCAATATCTCGTACAAGCATAAAAATTATCCATACAATTAAATTTTTCAGTGAACTCCCCTTTAAGCATCTAAATTGTATGTGTACCGAGGTAAGCGATGAATGGGTAAGTGTTGACCTTGAGGGCATTGATGTATGGAAAACAGAAATATTGCTAAACTATATATTTTGCATTTTTAAGTGGCCACTGTGGTTTCGTGCTTGAAGTCATACCCTGAAAACATGATTAATTGTTAAAACTGCATTGACGAGGTATTTGTGAGAAGTTTTGAAATTCACGGACACTTTCATATCGCCCGCTGCTGATCATGTGCTTTATGTGACATCATTATCAGCGAGAAGGTAATTGAAAATAAAGCTTTGCTTAGTGACATGAAAAATTTATATATCTGATTAATACATACATTACCAATTTTAACAATACGTAGGGGCTTACAATGAAACGATGTTTTGTATCGTAATTATTTAATTTTGTTTTTCTTCTTACACGAGTGCCACGCGGATTATACACAATAGTATTTGCTGACATGTTGCACAATATTTTCACGGATAACGTTTCACTGGGACACGATTTCTGACGCCAAAATTTTGCATATTTTAATATGACACATGATAATTCGTTAAGCAGAGGTGTCACTCTGACATTATTGCTGGTAATTTATTTGGTAAAACCTGTATTTTAGGATAGTTCTTTTTAGTTTTCCCGTAATTATGTCAAGAAACGTGTAGAATTAAACTGGCGTTTTATCGTTACTTTAGTTAAACCCTCCTTTCATTTTGCATTTTCAAAACAACTTGCATCAGGATTTCATATTTGTGCTGGTACCTTGTGTGCTCAGTTAAGAACATTTGATATACATTTGTCGTATTTTAAAAATGCTTCGGTGCGATTGGTATTCCCGGTGTCAGTTTGTGTTTATAACGTTACATCGCACAGTTATCAACCGTATCTACAAAATATGTTACACATTTTTACTGTGAAATATTTCAGAAAACATTGCTAGACACATCAACTTTTTTTTTTGTTATTGATGGTACCAATCCATTGATTGTTGTGCGCTGCAAAACTGTAATTTTGTTATGTTCTGTAAACACAATGTAAAAATATTTACAAATGCTTCATTACAAACACGATATTTCAAATATCAGTTATTTATAATTTCTCTCGCAGACGTCGACGTAGCGCTTTAAAACGACGCTGTTATCTCGAATTCTGAATGGTAGATCGTGTCAGGTACTGTTATCTGCAAAATTAAATTATTTCTTGCTTTGACAATACTCTCTGCTGGAATAATTCCCTGTTATTATCCGATGAAGATGGTTATCTCACTCAGTAGGCAAGCCAGAAATCTATTAAACCTCAAGAAAGCAGTGTGGAAATTAGAAATTTCCTCGGTGATCTATAGCGGCCGTATTATAGTTTACAAATACGGATTTCTGAATACAATTCTATGGCAAATTATAAAGCGAAAATACTTGAAAATTAAATTGAATTGAATTGGTGCATGAGGAAACCACCTTGCAGCCGCATTCTGCTACCAACCTGGACGGGCGTACTTGTGCATTTCATGTGCTTTGCCTAGCGAAGCGGACCCCTGGAGAACCATCATACCCGCATCTCAATACTGTCTGGCGGAATAGCCTAACTATAGCCTACGAGGCGTTCATTTCTCAGGCTGCCGACGATGGACATTTCGGGCGCTCCTTCGTAACCAACTCAAATGATCTTAGATATTTATTCTCCAGAGTTGGAAGCTCACAGAGATAGGAAGTGAATATGCTAATTCTGTTATGTAGTTACAGGTGACTAATTGATTGCAAGTCTTTATTGACCATTGCCCTTCAAGGGCAGTAGCTTATAGCAATATGTCCTGTTTTTCGTCTAAGTAACAGATAACATCGGAAGAAAGTACATGAGCAGCTGAAGACTAGAATGTAGTTACGATTTATTTGTTGATTGCTTTAGAATGGTTGCAGTAATGCCAATGAGGTACATATAACCTATTAGTTGGGACTTTAGTTTTTTAAGTTTCTGTAGAAGAATACAAAATTGAAACACATTGGATATTATTCTGTGTCCTGTCCGAGTAAATTTCTTCAACACATTAAAGTGCTTTGCGTACGCTCTTGTTTGCCATCCCCTATGTAGTGTGTTCTTGCTGCACGGAATCCCTGCCTTTCGAGACTGAAGCTGTACGAGGTTGGCAGGAGTGAGTCATCAGTACTGAGGCAGAATCCAGAAGTGTATATCTTATGAGAAGTTGTTTATATCCGAGTTTCCCTTTTCGGTAAGCACGGATGTTAACTTACGAGACACAGGAAAGTTGATTACATTATGTAATTTGGGCTTTGATCTTGGGATAGGTGAACAAATTAGTTGGAGAACGGATGCACTATTTGTTTTAAAATGTATAATGCCAATGGTTTAAATACCAAGAGTAGGTAATGTTAGACAAGAGAAATCACTGTCCGGTATAAACCCAAGGGTTTTGTGATTTCGTTGTTGGCTAGAGCTTATCTGAAAGTAGGCTGTACAGACTACAAGGCGCGGGCAGGAGTGAACCACGATGTAAAATAAATTAACTTACCGTGTAGCATATAACGTTTTAAAAGCTATTTTATCAGTAAAATTATATAAGGCTTAGTCACTGAACTGTGCTTTTGGCCCTTGATGTTCTAATGAAAATTAATATTCCGTATCACGTGACAAGCAGTGCACGTTGAAAGAATTTATACGCCCGAGTTAAAAAGTCCCGTAGTTACTTCATCTCTGAATGGTTTACTGAATTAGATAACTCTTTTTCCCATTAGTCATACGACATTATACGACAAACTTTTTTTTGCCTTTAAGAGCTTTATATACAAGTTACTCAGAGTCTGTATTTACTATGCAGGAAATAACATTAAGTATCAAAAACGATTTTACGTATTTATTTTAGGTTATATATTATTCCGTGTTTGTATTTCTATGTGGCTGTCCTTGCAGTATAGAACTCATGCAAAAGTAATAACTCAGCAAGTTTTATTTACTTAGTTTTAGTGTGAGTGTGTGTGTTTGTGTTGGTGTGTGTGTGTGTGTGTGCCAGCAAATATATACAAATTTTTGCTTTTTTAAAATCCACCTTATTTTACGGTCTGTAGTTCCAGGTAATGGAGTGAAATTGTATTGCTGAAATATTATGATTTCTTGTGTGGGTCTTAGCACTTGTACATAATTCCGCAGCGTCTTAGAACCTACTAGATTTTTGTATTTATCTGGATACGTTAGTATTGAATACTGTACGAAAAATACAAAAGAATATTACACTGATTTCGTGTATTATTATTTTTGCATTTGAATAACTGTAATTATCTTATATTAAATGATAATGTACAGTAGGATGAGGCTCATATACGTGTCTCTGTAAACCTAGGTTTTAATATTTACTTTCACTGAGTTATTAATTATTATAAATGAAAAACTATAATGTTAGAATCACTAATGTGTGACTCAGAAAATTTTTTCTCCTAGTATTTTCATGAAGGTGAAAACGACTTTTCGCTTGTAAAACACGGAATCCTAACTTTATACTGCACCTTTTAACAAACATTCAATGGATTGCTCATACTTCAATTCCGGATTAATTTAAGTAAAATATAAGTGGCATATATAAAAACTTTGCTTTTAGTGATCTAGTGAAATGAAAAATGTCATTGCTGATATATGTGCAAGTGTTTATCTATATAAAAATATAATATATTTACATGCAATAGGTAAATAGTTAAGTGTCTCTGATATACTAAAATAATGTTACTTTATTTTTGTCGGCACTTTTATATTTACGTAAGCTGCATAAAATATATTATATACTTGAATTAGTTGTAGTTATAAACCATGGATATGTAAAATACATACATATGTATTTTATGTTAGGATATTCAATCTAATCTAAACGGAGCTATAAAACTGAAGCAGGAACTAAATCTCGTAAAGTATTATTTGAGTACCCTGCGTGTTCACTGGAAAGCTGCCAAGTTGTTTTGTTCTCCCTGGAATAGGTAATCTCTTTTCCCATCGAAGAAAATCTCTTATGGAAAGTTTCAAAAATCTGTAGCACGTTTCTAACTTCTTTTCCACTCCGGGCACGAACTGGTGATTCAAAACAAATGTGCTCAGGTAAGTGCTGAATATGAGAACAGAGGGCGTGCGCGACGGGGTTAAGAATTACTGAAAAACTTCTAGAGAAACATTTGAAGAACTTTCCATATTCTTTTACGACAAATATGTATGTTACTTTACGTGATCAATTCTCAAATTACGCACCACTTAATGTTAGGAGTAGTTTGTTAATGAGAGTTTATTCAGAGACATTTTATATACTATTGTTAGAATGCATGTATTGTTATTGTTAATATACGCGCGTGAAAATATGTACAAGAAAAAACTGCTATTTCGACCTAACCAGAAAGCTACACAGCAACTTCAACTGAAATTATTAATGTTATCATTAGCGTAGTTGGAATACGTCTCCGATAGTTATTGTCATATTGTATTGATAATTCATTAATGACCCATTTATTTCTAAAACAAGCTTACATTAATTGTTGGAAAATGTGAAATGGCTGACTGCGCTGGATGAAACAAAACATAAGCGTATTAAATAACCTATCAATATTTGTTCTGTGATCTTTGGCAGATTAATTTTCATGAAATGTTTTTTAAATATTGAATTTTGACGAGTGTTTTAGTATTGTTCCCATCAATTTTGTAAGCGAGTACATACAAAATATTTTGTAAAGCTTTAAGACATCGATAATATATATTGTTAACTAGTGTGAAAATGAAACAGTTTTATTATAAATTGGTAATCGTAAAAATTTACGTGTGAAAAGTGTAAGAGTTGTTAATTTCAATTTATATTAATAATGTAGTAGATTTTAGTATATTTTTTGCTTCAAAAATGTATTTCCAACAACTACAAACAATTTCGGTAACCGACGGGCGAGTGTGATTTATATTTTAATTGTGATTTTAAACAGCAAATAACTATCTTTCGTAGTTAAGATAGATGTTTCATTTAACCCGATCTAACACATTACTAAAAGTTAATGATAATTTCTGAATTATAATAATAACCGACTTATGCCAATACACTTGTTGCCATAAAGTAAGCTTTTGTTCAGAATAAGTTACGTCGAAACATGTTTACATTTAAACTTTATGTGGAGCTGATTTTATTGAGAATATAATAGAGTTATATAAACAAGACATTACCACATGATATGTTCCAGATAAGAACTAGCAAATAATCCGGTCTGACAAAACACCTGCATGTCCACATCACTGGTAACGCATTATTAGAATGTTTTTGTCTACCGTATTATGTGTCATAGTTTACATGTCGCACCAGAAAACCTTTAACGACAAGCTGTGTTCTTTGTTGTATGCAGTTCTCCCTATGCATATGTTTCCTACGGTATAAATAAAGTTTCATGTCCGGATTTATTTCGATTTCGTAAAGGTTTAGCTTTGGATTGGGAATGGTAATTGCTGTAAGTGCTAATTTCATTAAGCACCCAAGGACAGTACTCTCGTTTTGAAAGCTGTTGAAAATGAGTATGCATTCCCGGTCGGTGACAAAATGCTAATAATGAATATGAAATAAATAGAACACGGGAACTGTTTTATAAAAAAACGACATAACATGTAGTAAAATCACTCTAAGTATTTGATAGACACACTTGTTATGTAAACATGAAGTATTGCTTACAGTTCAATTAACGTTCCATGAATATGTATATGCGGTTCAAAATAACAATTTCATTAAAAATAACACTTTCTTGGGGCAGTAAGTATTTTGTTGCGACAAGGGAATTTTCGTTTAAATACAAAACACTACAAAGTAGCTATGCCACGACGAAAGTTTTAGTCTGAATTGTACAGAAAGGTGTGTCAACAAAAATTTATTTGCCGTTAAACTTATTCAGAACAAGTTTTTGTAGCAAATAAAGGAAATTGTTGTGGAGATTATATCCAAGGCAAGGCATCACATTCCAACCGGCAGACATAAAATTCGAACTATTCTTTTCACGTGCTAACAATAAGTGTTGAACCTGCCGGAAATCGAATCGAACATGGATCGCCGTGGTTGTAATCGAGTTTTCTTACAACGGCACAGCTACTATAGGGATATGTATAGTTTTTTATGTCAAGTTTATTGTTTTAAATTTTCTATAATCTATAAAGAAAGTTATATTCACATCATAAAAAAAATTGTGGGGAATAAACCTTATAGTGGGCGGTAAAAATGTCATAAGTCTCATTATTTCGCATTGAGCCTCGTGTCTTTCTTACACCATTTAGTGGACGTTAATAGAGATTACTTATCATTGTATTAACATGTAGCCTTACCTTTCTTACTGTCCTCTGTGAATAGAAAGAAGAGCATAAGTCTCATCATGTGTTCACCTTAATTTTAGCATTCACGCAGTACACCAAATAAATAGAAACGCCAAAAATGTGCGAGGTTCACATTCCTTGATGGTTAAGCAATATTTCATAACTCGAAGGTAAGACATCTGAAATAAATGTTTTTGTTTATTTCAATGAACATATTTTTCTGTGTTAATCACACTGAAAATACAACTTATTTCAATTACAGTTAATAGCACAGTAGCTTTGCGGCAAAGGGTAATGTTTATAATCGCAGCAGTAGTACAAAATGTGTGGTAATAAAATCGTTTAGTACTTGTTTTTATGATTAAAATAGTTGAAATTTATAGAAATTCTTTATGTTGAAAAATTAAAATATTAGCTACAAAGGAAATACAACCTTCACAAATCGAGTGTGAGATTTTGGTCAGCGCTTAACATCGAGGTCTTCAGCCTTGGTGAGGGGGGACATGAGGTGAGTATGGAGCAGCGCCGGAATGAAAAGGCGGGGGAAATGGGAGATCTCCGAGAAAACCCGCTGACCATCGGCATCGTCCGGCACGATTCCCACATGCGATTCATAAATCGAAATTTATCAAATACATAAAAGTGTTTCCAAAAATTTGTCTTTGCTGTTATAAAATATTTTTTCCGCAATTTTTAAATAAGTAGTTGTAGTAAAGAAAGCGTGTGTACTGTGCATAACGAATTTTTGGGTCTATACAACATCTTAAGATTTTGTCCGTTTAGGCAGGGTTTCAAAGAGCGCTGCACTTCCGCTTTAAAGCAACATTCATTTTCCTCCAAGCAGCTCGTTTATGTGATAAAGTAGATCCCAGTTGTCTTCAATAAAAATGGTAAGCAGTTGGCGGAACTTGGCCGTAGGCTGGGCAGTAACTACATACGCCCTACATCTCTGCACAGTGGAAATGAGAGCGTTCATAACGCGCAATCGTAGCGTGTTTTCCCCCTGTATTTTTATAACCGGCCAACTCCACAAACCCTTCCTAACGCATCGTCTCATTCTCGTCCGAAAACACCCGTGCTTAATTTGCATGCTGGATTTAGACTGTATGCATAATGCTATGGATGTTTGTGAGGCGCGACACTCGCTTACCGTGCGTCTGAAGGGAGAGGGGAGGTACAGTGGCGTGCAATTAACGGACAACACATTCATAAGGCTGAAGAATGTAAAGTTCAGAACAGTTCATTTCCACGAGGCGGGAGAAGTCAAGCGAGAAACTCTCTTGTCTTCAAAAGATACGAAGATTTTTTTTTCTGTAGCGTAACATGTATTTGCATAATTGAGTACACATAACGTTACATTAAATTGCAATTGACCTGCATGTGCCTGCGTACGTTATTATTTTAGTACTTGTTTATAGGTGGTTCTTATAAAAGTGTTCCGAGAAATAGCTTTAAATGACCAATAACCGTGTTCCTGAAAATTGTACCTTTGATGCTGTTATATACAACCTCATTCAGCAGTTTTATATACATATATATATATATATATATATATATATATATATATATATAAGTGTGTGTGTATGTGTGTTCATTTACATATAGAATTACAATGTGAAACTTACACAATAACAGCAAAATATTAACAAGACACCTCTTGAGGTGTCTGCGGCAAGAGTCACCAAACAAACGAAACCGACGCGCCCGCTGCACTTGCCCTAAAAATTCCCCCCTTTTACTCCCAGCCAATCACAGACTCGGTGAACGACTGACATAACTAAACACAGCCTTTCCTACGTACCGGTATAACATCTCTTTTCAAAATTAATATAGGTTAACATTGACACACGTCAACTTTTGTACAAAATTTGAACTCTTTAGGATAATATAATTAATATTAAAATTCACTGCATGGGGGTAAGTGAAGCAACTACCCCTGTGCTGGCCTACTTCCCGCCCCTTGAACTTTTGTTCCCACACAAGTTCAAGGTTGTGGACTATCTCTCGTCCTACATTTACAGCTTTGTATTTCCTTTGGCGTGTAGGGTGAAATGACCTCTTAAACCCTTCACCACTGTCCATTGTGCAAAACTAAATTTAATATAAATTACATGATACATATTATTGCTACTGAGCTGTATTACACATGATCTTTGGAAGAACTGTGCAATGGGAGTGCATGACTGGATTTGTTTGTATGGACATACTCCATTGCGAAATAAATGACTGTCACAAGAAAACTAAAAGTAAAAATAAGACAAGAAAACATAAATAAGCAGAGTATGCTTTAGTCATCAGGATACATACACAACATGAAATTCCAAAACTGGAATCTGGTCAGATAAAAAATTAAAATCAGAGCTGACGCCACACAGCAGTAGATCACCCCACATATATGGTCTTCCAAAAATCCATAAACCTGACATGCCTCTGCGCCCGATTATCAGCTGTTGTAATGCTCCATGCCAAAAACTTTCAAAATATCTCCTAAAAATTGTCGAACCCCTCATAGGGCAGACGCCAACTTTTGTCAAAGAGACTAATCATTTTATTTCCATAGCCAAAACATTGAAAATAGAAAACACCGACACCCTAGTGAGCTTTGATGTCCAAAGCCTTTTCACCAATGTACCTGTGGCTGAAACTCTCAATATTGTCAAGGCCAAGCTAGAAGCTGATCCAAACCTAAAAGACAGAACAACCATACCAATTCCGTCCATCATGGAAATGATTACCCTCTGTGTCACCACAACATATTTTCAGTTTAATGACAATTTCTACAAACAAACAGACGGCATGGCAATGGGCTCTACACTTTCACCATTCATGGCGAACATATTCATGGAGAACTTTGAGGAGGAAGCACTTAGCCAAAGCAATAGCCCTCCTAAAATCTGGCTTCGTTATGTAGACGACACTTTTACTATCTGGCAACACGGACCTGAAACCCTGGAGGAATTTGTGAACTTTCTAAACTCATTGAGGCCATCAATAAAGTTCACCTATGAGAAAGAAACCAATGGCA